>JAUMHN010423007.1:0-13050 GCA_032360265.1 Heliamphora ciliata
GAAAGCCCAAGAAGTTGCATTAGATGGGACTGCGGTACTTCGGTGAAAGCCCGAGAAGATTCCTGTGTTGGGTGTGAATCATTGTGGATATTATAGAACTGTTTTCGGGGTTCGTAAAAGTTGATATATATATATATATATATATATATATATATCTGTGTTGCATGTGGGGCTCGTGAGAGTTGATGATTGCGCGTGAAGTATTGTATTATATATGTTAATATATATAAAACTATTTTTGAGACTCGTGTGAGTCAAAATATTCATATCTTTTCGCATCAGCATGTTTATCTTTTATTACATGTTTATCTAGTTTCTGCTGAGTTTTGGCTCACGGTGTGGGATTTAAAAATATTTTTCAGTGCATACGGTCACGCAGGTTGATCTGGAGGAGCCAGTTGGGACAGAAGGCCTGTAGTCTTCGTTGTGTTTCTTTTTGGGCCATGTACTATTTTACATGTTTTTGGTGTTAGAATCGTGTATTGTAAGCCTGTTGGAATTTATATTTAATGCATGTATGTTCTATATCTTGAAAGTGAAACATTGGGCTGGGCATTATTTTTTAGCTTGTGTGGTTGTTTGTAGGTGTTTCATGTGACCCGGGTGTCGGGGCGTGACAGAAAGTATCAAAGCTCTGAGTTTGAATACCTAAGAGCCGTGGAAAGAGGGTGCATTACCTTGTGAGGTTGACTGCGTGTGCTTGATTGCATGTGTTTAGATGTTTTGATAACATGAGTATGATCACTTGTTGAATATGTGAATGTTGTGTATATGTGAATATGAGGGTTGAACCTTAGGATTGATTAGTCTTACCTTCGGGCGTTTGGATTAACAAACTTGGAAACAAAGTTAGAAATGCGTTTGGCCAACGTGTTTTCTATTAAGAAATCTAAATAGGTTATCCAATTAACGCGTCACTCTTGTCGGTTCTCCTTGGTATGCGTGATGAGTTTGCATGATCATAAGTGGCTATGTGTTAGCATGAATATGTGGTATGTGTTAAGAGTAACATGATGGATCGACCTTAGGTTATTGTGTTCAATATTGCCTTTTAAATATGAACTGTGTATCCTTGAGGAGGGTGAGGCTGCAGTTTGGGTCTTAGATGTGTGCTCAGTTGCTGTTGGTTGTTGAAAGGGAAGGTTGTGGGAGAGTGTCGATTGCTTGGTGCATAGTGGAACTCGTTGGTGAGTTAGAGTTAGCCACGTGAGGTTGGTTGAACCATTTGGGTTGTGGTCCCTGTGAGGTCGGGTTGTTGGAGGTCCCTACTGTAACCTATTTATATGTTGTTATACAACCTTAGCCATAGATACACTGTTGGAGGTAAGACTGCCAAAATCATTATTTTTATAAACGATTAACGAAAAAAAATAACTGGACAGGCAAACGCCGAAACGGGCTCTAGATAAAAACTTTTGATGATGAACGATCAAAATAAAACCCGTGCAACCACAGTTAATTTTAGAAGAATACCTTTTTACTGGTCGAATCTTCAACTACGAATTTGAACATGAGTTGACACTCCTGACAGATCCTCTATTGTATTCTCTTATGCGATTCTTGAATGTAGGATAGGTTATAATCTATCAAGAATGTGTACCGGCAGAACCTGAACAGTTTTAATCTTGGAAGACAAGTTATGAAACTAGTTAAGCTTACCCGCATATTTATAGGATTACAGCAGGGATCTAGGGAGTAATTACGAGTAAGATTTCGAGTGAAACACAGACACATATCAGTGATTTTCGCAATTTAACAAACCTCATAGCAGTATCTGCAATTATGAAAAACTAGTAGCGATTTCTACAAATATCTATAAAATACTGAATTACAGTTCACACTACTAAATAACTATAATTGCATTCTGACCCATAATCTCAAGACCATCCTGCATTGAGCTCCTGTTATTAATTACTTATAATTTCTTCCCATGTTAAGATTCTCAATACCTGCCAATTAAATTTAATTACTGATAATTTAATTTAATCGGCATCTTGAACTTCTTTAAACCATTTTGCTTAACTTATTTGACCGCCGGATAATCAAATCCATATGTAGGGTTTGACCTAGTCAAAACTTATAAGCTTCCTTAAGGGGGTATCGTCAATCCCGATCTTTCGAGACGTGAATTTTGTCAATAATTAATATTCACCATATAAATAATACCGCTAGTCAACTCACTGGGAATATAAACCCATATAAGATCGTATCCTCTAATGAATCAAAATAACGAATATTAAATAAACGCAAATCAATAATTATTTCAGGAATAAGAGGATAAGTACTATTCATATAACCTTGGCGTGTGAATTAATTTATATAGTCAGTATAAAATTAATTATCCTAATGTGTCCCGTTCAATACACCAAAGTGTACTAGCACAGAGAGTTAGAACAATAGACGACGCTATTATCTGTTTCCCGTAACCAAGATAGGCCTACTAAAACTCTACGTTACAGTCGTACCGATGGTCTGTCCATTTCCATCTAAACTGTGAACATAAAACTTATATTCTGCAAGAGCCTAAAATCTAATCTTCTGTGTGCAAGTCGTACTCTACACATCAAATTAAAAACTATACAGAATATCGGGCATTCATGCATAAAATTAAAGAAATGATACACACGTATATTGCTCATAAAGATTCTCATAAAATAAAAAATTAATTTTATTAAAATAAAATTAAATATTAAAAATAAGGTTTTCAGTATACAACCTTAACAATCTTCTACTTATACTCAAAACCATGCTGCCATACATCTGACTTCTATGCCCTCTACATAACTATCAAAAGCATTAGCCGGTAAGCACTTTGTAAAAGGATCTGCATGGTTATCTCTTGATGCAATCTTGGTCGCAGCAACATCACCTCTCTGTACAATTTCTTGTATCAAGTGATACTTACGCTCAATGTGCTTTCCTTTCTTGTGGAATCAGCAATGCAGGACTGCTTAATACTTCTCAAACTTATAGCTCCACCTCCTAAGTAAACACATATCCTGAGATAGATTTATGAGAATTCTTGTCAGACTGAAAATCTGAGTCTGTGTACCCCAAAGGTACTAGACCGTTTGCCTGATAAACTCATATATAATCCTTAATCATTTTTAGGTACTTGATTATATTATTTACTACAGTCTAATGCTTTTGCCTTAAATTAGACTGATATCTGCTAACCAAGCTAACGGCAAAGCAGATGTCGGGTGTAGTACAAAGCATAGCATAAATGAGGCTTCTTACTGCCGAAGAATAAGGACTCGCCTTCATCTTCTCTATCTTATTAGGTGTCTTAGGATATTAATTTTTAGATAAAGTGATTCCATGCCTAAAAGGAAGAAACCCTTTCTTAGAATCCTGCATGCTAAAACAAATAAGGATATCATCGATATACTTTGCTTGTGATAAGCCCAACATCTTTTGTTTCCGACCTAGCACGAGCTTGATCTCTAGGATGTGACTGGCTTCTCCTAAGTCCTTCATATTGAACTGCCAACTATACTTTAACTATAGATAATGCTCACACATCGTTTCCAATGAGCAAGACATCGTCTACATAAAGTACTATGAAGATCACCACGCTTCTGTCATGCTTCTTGTACTCACAGACTCATTTGGACTCTGATCAAAATCATAAGACTTTATGGCTTAGTCAAACTGAGTGTTCCAAGATCTTAATGCATGCTTAAGTTCATAAATGGATCTCTTAAGCTTGTACAACATGTGCTCCTGACCCTTTGCAATAAATCCGTCTGGCTATATCATATAGATACACTCATCAAGACTTTCGTTAAGGAAAGCTATCTTGACATCCATTTGCCAGATTTCATAATCGAAATGTGCGGCAATAGATAAGAGAATCTGGATAAACTTAAGCATGGCTACCGGCGAAAAGATTTTCTCATAAGCAATCCCTTCTTTCTGAGTGAATCCTTTAGCAACAAGCCTAGTTTTGAAGGTTTCAACCTTCCCGTATGCTCCTCTCTTCCTCTTGTAGATCCACTTGCATCTAATGGGTTGTATCTATTTAGGTGGTTCTACAAGTTCTCAGACCTGATTAGAATACATAGATTCCATCTCTAAATTCATTGCCCTTTGTCAAAGATCTGCATCTTTAACCTAAAGTGTTTCATTATAGTTACAAGGTTTGGTATCTAATTCTGCCAGGATCCTATCAAAAAACTCTCCCAAGAACATATACCGATCAGGTTGATGAACAACCCTTCCACTACGACGAGGCACTACTTGTGTCTGTGTACTAGCAGTAACACGCTGTGCAGAATCTGAACACTGTGCATCAGCACCCTATTCTTGATTTGCACCTATCCCGATAATTCTTCCACTATGACGAGGCAATGGGATATTAGTGACTTGTGGTTCCTCTTCCGTTCTACTGCTATTTTCTCTCAGTTCTTCCAGAATAATGTTGCTTTTGGGCCTGTGGTCCATAGTATAATCATTTTCCAAGAATCGGGCATTGGTGCTAACAATGACCTTTTGATCCTTAGAATTATAAAATATATCACCCTTCGTTCCCTTGGAATACCCTATAAAAAAATAAACTTTTGTCATCGGTTCTAACTTATTCATGTTTCCTTTCAGCACATGTGCTGGACACCCCCAAATTTGAATGTGTTTCAAACTAGGCTTATGCCCGGTCCACAATTTTGTAGGAGTAAAAGGTATTGACTTAGAAGGTACTAAGTTTAGAATGTAAGCCGCTGTCTCTATAGCGAGTTCCCAAAACGAATCGGCTAACCCTGAGTAACTCATCGTGGACCTTACCATCTCCATAAGAGTCATATTCCTTCTTTCTGTTATACCATCCTGCTGCGGAGTGCCAGGTGCAGTCAATTGGAATGTAATCCCTTCTGATGACATATAGTTCTTAAACTCTCCAAAGAGGTATTTCCCACCACAGTCGGATCGTAGTGATTTGATACTTTTACCCAGACGCTTCTCTGTCTCCGCATTGAATTTTTAAAATTTTTCAAAACATTCAAACTTACAATGCATCAGGTAAATGTGTCCATACCTTGAGTAGTCATTAATAAAACTGACAAAATACTCAAAGTCATCTCTAGCCCAGATTGTCATAGGACCACACACATCATAATGAACTAGCTCCAACGGTTCTTTACCTCTATAGTCTTTGGCCGAAAAGGGACTCTTGGTCATCTTACCTTCTAAGAAAGATTCACAGACTGAAAGTGCCTCTATTTCCAATGAACTCAAAGGTCCATCTGCTATCAGTCTGTTTATCCTTTTTAGAATAATATGACCCAAGCGTAAGTGTCAAAGAAATGTTTAGTTCATTAAAGAAGAAAACTTTCTCTTATATGGTAAATTAAATGTGTTGTTTTTTTTAGCTAGTTGCAGTGTAGGAGAGATTGGAGTAATAATATAAATATCTTCCACCAATGTACCTGAACAGGTAACCCGTTTATTATCCTTAATAACCACAGAGTTATTAAAATAAACAAAATATCTGTCTTTAATCAATCTAAGAACAGAAACTATGTTCCTTCTAATGGAAGGTACATAAAGACAATCTCTCAATATTAGAACTCTATCTCCACTAAAACTGAGAGTGACATCTCCCACTGTAATTGTTGTTACCTTTGTATTATTGCTCATATGCAGGTAAATCTTCCCATTACTAAGTTGTCGGGTTTCTTGAAACCTCTGCAATGAATTACAGACATGATCAATGAATCCCGTATCTATACACTAGGTTCCGATAGATAATACCTCTAAACATGTTTTCACAACCAGTGAACAGAAATTACCCTGTTTGTTCTGCCTTATGAGAAATACTAGACATAACTTTTTTCAGTGCTTTGTCTGGTTGTAGTGAAAACATCTGCCTTTTGACTTTTTCACACCAGTTCATGGCACACCAACTACCCTGAAAATCGTCTCTCTATTTCTGAATATTTTTCTTTTTCATGCCTTTCGGCCTAAAGAAGAACTTTTTTCTGAAACAAACACATTTTCTGGTATTAAAAGAATACCATTGGTAGTTAAAGTTATATCCAAGTTACTTTTCCTATCAACAAAATTTGGTCCTGTTAGCTTGTCTTCTTTGAGTATTAAAGCGAGTGGGTTGAAAGCCATTTTAATCCTGAGAATCACATAATTAAAAATACTGTTAATTATTACGGGCAATACTATGAATTTATTTTAATTTGGTTCCCTCTACCATTTTAAAATTAATTCGCCAGCAGCCTGATAATCTGAGAATAGCATGCCTCGTTGGGAGAATGTGTACTATCCTTCATAAGACCAGACATGTTAATTTCTTTTAATTCTACTATCTAGGCAATTGACCCTGCTAAGTAAAACTAAATAGTGACATAGTTTCGCTCCAGTATATAATAGCAGTGACTTAGATGGAGAGAATACTATTATATGCAGCTAAGTGTTAACGATTACCAAATCTCAAATCAATCACTTTGCAATGAACCCTTTGATAGTATAAGTGCAATCCCAAGAGGGAGGTGAATTGGGTATTTAAAAACTTCATGCCAATATTAACCCAATTAAACATGCAATCCCAAACGTCCATAAATATTCTCTAACAAACAAATTCAAGTAGATATAGAATTTAAAGTGCGAAATTAAAGAGATAGAGTTAAAGAGATACGACACCAAGATTTACAAGGTTCAGCGTACCAGCCTACGTTTTTTACTCAAGCCAACTGCTATGAGAATTCTACTAAACACTCTTTCAGTAGAGGGAGCAGCCTCTCTCCTTCAAATAGACGGAGTAGCCTCACTTGAGGATGTCCCCTCCTCAAGTAAACACTCCTTCAGTAGGTGGAGCAGCCTATCTTGAGAATATCTCTTCTCAAAGTCCCTCCTTATAGGCAGTGTTTCCTCTCTCCTTCAATAGGTAGAGTGGATTTTCTTGAGAATCACCTTCCCAAGTTACAACAAGAATACAAGAATATAATCCAAATTGGATTGTACAATAAATCAGCTCCTTCAGCGAGCAAATGAATACAAATGAAGCACACTAATATTCACCCCAAAGGATATACAAGTGAAAAGTTTAATGGAGTATTTCTAAAGTTTTCTCTCAAAAATTTCTCATAAAAATGAAGAATTTGAGGAACAAACTTGATGTATATGAGAGAGTATGATGGAGGGCTTTTCTATATCTTTTCCAAGGCTTAAGGGCTCTATTTATAGGCCAAAAATATGAACTAGCAGTTGGGCTAAATAAGAAAGTTTTAAACTAGCCGTTAAGTTCAAAAAGTCAAAAATAGGTGACCCGGTCAACTGGATTGGGAGGTTTAGTTGATTGGATTGGTTTAGTCGACTGGATCTTGGTCTTCAGTTGACTAAATCGCGACTGCTCAATCTTCCAACTTCAAATGACCATAATTCCTTCATTCGGACTCCGAATAGGGTCATTTTTGTGTTCAAATTGAAGCCCCGAAAGTCTACTTTCTAATGGTCCCAACCTAATAACAGAATTCATTTTGTACAAAATGTTATGGCCAAAATACCGAAGGTATGCCAATTTTTTTCACACTATTTTTGTATATTTTTTGCCGAACTTCTTTTGAAACATTTTAAAACACATTTTATATTTTGAAAATAATTTGTCATGAAATATTTAACAAACTTATGCTCCATCTAAGGTCTCCTATGAGCTTTCACACATATAACCAATGGTATGCGAACTTACGTAGGTCCTAGTGCATTTACACTTAGAAAATCTTCAAGTCCTTCAAGTCTTTTTCTTTTCTTCTTCGTTTTTCTTGTGCTCCGTGAATCTTAGCCGCTTGAATATGATCTTCATGCTTCATGGCTTCCATTTTTCTTTCTCAATTGTGCTTGTGTCATTGAAGTCCTGTGAACACACTTAATTTGTACAATTAGAAGTTTTGGTTTGTTATTATCAAAATAGGTTGAAACCTAGTTAGGTTAACAATCTCTCCCTTTTCGATGATGACAAACAAAGAGCAAAATGAGGATTCCTTGTAAGGCTCTCCCTCACAATATGCATATAACCAAGATTTAGAAAATGTAACGCAATTAATTCATGGATTTTGAATGTTTGAAGTGATAAACATTTAGGCACATTTTGACCGATAGATGTGATAAATTGCATTTCTATGATAAAAATTTTTAAGGCATACATGAGCAATTTAACACAAAGCCTCCCCCTGTTTGACATATCAAAGGAATGAAAAAATGATATATATATGTTGCTTCAAGCATTCTCCCCCATTTGACCTTATCAAAACATGCAAAAGCTCTCCCCATTTCAAAAAGATTTAAACATTAAGTTCAATATATACTTTCTCTGTTTCTCATATCAAAAGGAATGTTAAAAAAATATAATGTATTTTGCTCAAATGTTCTCCCTCTTTTGACATCAGCAAAAAGTAGAAACTCAAAAATAAAATTCATTTTAAAAACATTCTCACACTCTTTGATATAGTATCATTTTGACATTAAACAAGATATCAATTGTTAGAAAATCAATTGTTAAAATAATACCAATTGATATGATACCAATTGTTATTCGATACCAAGTTATACCAATTGATAAACTAATGCCAGTTGTTATTCATGGGTAGAAATAAAAATAATACTAATTGTTAACCATTCTCTCCCATTTTCTGAGAAAACTATTGAAAATTATCATTTTTACACCAATAATGAAGATAAGAACGTTTCATGAAAGCACTTTTAAGGCATAAAAATAATACCTATTTCGAAGTATGGGAAAATAATATGCAAATTGGCTTTTACAGTAGCTATTTGTGCATAGGTTGAAATATTGTGCCATAGCTTAAAACTTTTAGGAAAACAATGTCATATATATTGGATTCAATAAACCCATGATTTCAAGTGTATAATATCTTTCATACCAATTGAAATGAGAAAAACCTTTTCACTCTATTTCAATTTAACAATTGATGTTCTAGAAAAATATTATGATACCGATCTAATTTCAAAATTATAATTTCTTTCATATTATTTTTATTAACTCAAATTATACCAATGAAAAGAATAGGAAAATTTTCTCTTTTACTAATTGAACAATTAATATGTACGAAAAAATTATGATCTATTGAGTGTATGCATGTGCAAAAAGATTTTTCTCCAAAATATAGCACATTATCTCAATTGTTATAACTTTTTGAAAAATGATATCAACTGGTGCTTAAAAAAGTCATTTTTATCTTCATTCAAATCTGACCAATTGATATAAATTATGGGCACAGATATGATCTTATGTAAAAAAGATGTATATACATTCTTAACACATAAAATTCAGTTATGACAAAAAGAATGTGAACATCTAGAGCACATTGTCATTATACTCAATTAGTATGAAAATTGTGTATGAAAGAATTGTCTTTACGGCGTAGCATATTATGAATTGATTCATTTTCATGTTGATGATTTAAAAAAAAATATGTTCAATTTTCATGCAGAGAGTTATTTTTCATAATATGATTTAAGATTTTTAATAAAAATATAATACATGACTTAAGAGCAAAAGAATTATGATCCAATTTGCATATTAATGACTTTCAAAATGATATTTATCCATTTTTCATGCAAAAAGTCATTTTCATAATCATGTATGATAAACGATGAAAATTATGAGCACATATTATGATACCAATTATTATAATACTAAAAGAGGTAAAAATATTAAAGTAGATAGAAAAGATTATACCATTTGAGTTTTCATTGATCGCTTTGTCAAGTCCCAAGCAATATTCAATTTTAAATCTTGGCTTGACATCCCACACGTGCTTTGGGCTTCTACTTACTATGATTTACTTGATTTCTCGAGTGGAGGCATCCAAGCACATACAAAACAAATTTAAGTGGGATCTTTTGGTACCCATACCATTTTGGGTCCATGAGGGTTAGTATTCTTTACTTTCAAAAAGATATTCTTATCAAGATCTCTTTTTCCTCTATAAAGGCAAGTGTATCTAATATGACACTTTTTCATACAATATAAACAAGTAGTTTTAACATGATCATTTTTAGAACGAGTACTTATTGAAGAAGCCTCTAAGTCTTTAATTTTTCTCGTTAAATCCATAATTTTATTTTTGCTACAAGAGGATTTTATTCTTTCAAGCTTATCTCTTAAATAATTATTTTCTTCTTCTATAGTGAAAATTTCAGTTTTATGAGTTTTTTCAAAAATTTCATAAGATGATTTTAACTCAGTAAGTTCGTTTGAAAGTTTTTCAATTTCTATTTTCTAAGAAGTACTTTTCTTACCTAACTTTAAATAGCATTTATATAAATATTTATATTCTTTTGAAGTTCCTCATATATAGACAAGGATTCATCACATGATTTATCATTACTAGAATTTAATGCATTTGAAGTACTTATAGTGTTAGAATTTACCTCATCATTGCTATGAGCCATATAGCAAAGATTTATCTCCTCATTGCATGAATCTTCATTTGAAGTGCTTGAGTCAAGTTGATTCCAGGTTGTAGCCTTCATGGCTTTCTTCTTCTTCTTCTTTTTCTTTTTTGATTCTTTTTTACTTGAATCACTTTTGTACTTCTTTGAGCCTTAAAATTTCTTTGCAAGCTTTTTATCCTTCCTTAGAAATTTTTCAAGCTTTCTAATGATGAGCTTCATATCACAATCTTCATCCTCTTCATCACTAAAGCTCTCATTTAATGCTTTGAAGACAACCATCTTCCCTTTGTTGAGCTCGATTTTTCTATTTTTAATTGTCAACTGTGGCGTTGGGATTTGGGGGGGGGGGGTTATTTTGGAAAACATTTCAAAAATAAGGGAATTCAAAGATGTTTGAAAAATATTTTTAACACCTTGAAAACCAAATTTTGAAAATTCCTTTTTGATGAAAATGGAATCGTCACTTAATTTTTGAGAAAAATAAAGAAAAAAAAATATGGCCACTAATCTTT
The DNA here is from genome assembly GCA_032360265.1 of Heliamphora ciliata. Lineage (NCBI taxonomy): Eukaryota > Viridiplantae > Streptophyta > Magnoliopsida > Ericales > Sarraceniaceae > Heliamphora > Heliamphora ciliata. The sequence continues at coordinate 10,935 of JAUMHN010423007.1, forward strand.
AAAATGTTTAACCAGAGAAGAGGATTTTGGGACTAAGGTACGAATTGGGGAAGATGTTAGGCACCCCGTTCGTCCAACCAAAAAGTTGGCCTCTACTAATCATCAATGGTTCTTTAATAGAATTTCTCAAATGTATACAAATATAGAAAATGGAGGTAAAGAGAGAATATCTAAAATCAAATATGAAAAATACATGACATATGTATATAGAACTCCAAATAAAGTAAATAAGAAAAGAAAATCCTAAGTCCTGCGGCATGCAATTTCTAACTAAAGGATACATGGAACACACTGGCATGTAATTTTATCAAAATGAACTAAATTATCAAAACTTGAATAAAAGAATAAAACATGATGGAAGTTGTTAAAATTACCTAAACATGAATTTACTACAAAAGATAAATAAAACTATCTTAAACATGCTTTCAAATAAAGAAAGTAAAACATGCACTAACATTATCTTGATGAATTGGTAAGAGAAATGAGAAATTCAAAATAAAAGATGCATAAAAAGGATTCTTAAAGAAGGTTTATAAAAGAAACTTATGAAAAGAGTTTTAAAAAACGTTATACTAAGAAAAGAGATTCTAATTATTTATATTTTTAAAAGAAAACAAAAACAAAAGAGAAGAGCATTATACTAAAATGTGAAAAACTAGTTTAAAAGATTTTTTATGATTTTTGGGTTTAACAAAATGAAGAAAAATAATACCAACATTAAAAAGAAAAAGAAAAGAACAAAAGAAAAGAAAGATAAAGCTAATAATAAAAAAAAAGAAAAAAGAAAAGAGAGTAAAATGCTAGGAAAGACAATTACACCAATGTTCAAAGAAAAGAGAATGAAATTTGAAGATGAAAGCAAGAAAAGAAATATTAAATTAATGCTAGTAAAAGAAAAAGAACATTAAATCAAAATGACAAGAAAAGAAAATAAAATGTTATTAAAAGAAAGTTAGACTAATTAAAAGAAAAGAAAAAGAACAGTAGGAGAAGAGCATTATAATAATGATATTGAAGGAACCTTAAACTAATATTAGAAGAAAAGAAAAGAAAGTAAAATGGGACATTAGTATTAAAGAAAAAAAAAGAAATGAGATATTAAAAGAGAAATAAAGCTATATTACAAGAAAATAGAAAAGAATATTAGCATTAGATTAAAGGTTAACTAATATTAAAAGAAAAAAAAAGAATAAGACATTAGCAATAGAAACATTAAATTAACATTAAAAGGGGGATTAGCATTAAATGGGTACAATATTAACAATTGCAACCATTTTTATGTAAGTGCTTGTATTACAATGATATCGACATTGTTTAATCATATCGTTACGTTATGTTAGCACAAATTTGATAACTAAATTAAAGAAAAAGACAATGTGATTAGTGTGAATGTGTGAACAAAAAAATTAATTAAATCGACTAAGTTAAATGAGGCAATGTGATCAATAAACAAGTTTTGTGACGCCCTGAACCCCGGGGGACCCGTAAACCAATTCTCAAACCAATTCGTATAATAACTTACCCAACTATACATTTGTTTCATTAATGATTTGAACTCAAAATATATTTGATAGAGAATAAAGGTTTCCAATAAGTAATTACAATCACATGCTTTGAATTTCCAAGTATCCATTACAACGATAATATCATTACAGTAATCCATTTCTGCTTATATACAAACGTGATATAGAACACAAAAAATCTTTCTTCAAATCTTCTCTCAAAGTGTATCCCTTGCCTTGGTATCGCCCTTAGTCCTCAAGACTTGAAATGTTTTGGTAAACATACATGAACCGAAACTCGTAGGATATAGATTAACTCAGATGTAATACATGATTTGTGAGGTGTAATGGGTGCAACCGAAGTAAAATGAAAATTTTCACTAATTCGTTATTTCTTCGCATGCACACATCCACGCATGCCGATTTGTTTCCATTTGTCCTTCCATATTATCCATATTGCCATTTCATTATCCGATTTTTCACCAAAAAATCATGTCACACTTACATTATTCGGTTTATCTCAAAACTAGTATCACAATTAATTTATCACAATTAATGAACCGATATCGGGTGCAGCTTATAGAAACCCCTCCCTATTATCCTAATAGGCTACG
>JAUMHN010423018.1:0-13048 GCA_032360265.1 Heliamphora ciliata
TAAGAAATATCAAGATGCCGATTAAATTAAATTGTCAGTAATTAAATTTAATTGGCGGGTATCAAAAATCTTAACGTTGGGAGAAATGGTAAGCATTTAATAACATGAGCTTAATGTAAGAAGGTCTTAAGATTATGGGTCAGAGTGCAATTATAGTTATTTAATGGTGTGAACTGTAATTCAGTGTGTTATAAAAATTACAGAAACTACTGTGTCTTTCCATAATAACAAAAACCGCTCGTAGGTGTCTGTGTTCACTGGAAGTCTTACTTATAATTACTCCATAGGTCCCTGCTGTAACTCTATATATATACGAGTAGATTAAACCAGTTTTAAGGATTTTATGTCATTATTATTATGATATTATTTTTGTCTTTCAAGACTTAAATATATTGAGATTCTGCCGATATGAGTCCTCGATAGTCCGTAGCCCACACTACGTTCAAGGATCGCATACGGGAATACGGTAGAAGATCTGAAAGGAGCTTCAATTCGAAATCAAATCGTAGTTGAAGATTAGATCAACAAAAGGTATTCTTCTAAATTAACTTTCGTTGCACGGGTTTTATTTTGATCGTTTTTCGTCAAAAGTTTTATCTGGAGCCCGTTTCGGCATTTGCCCGTCCAGTTTTTTTTTTTTCGTAAATCGTTTGCAAAAACAATAATCTTGGTAATATTGCCTCCAGCAATATGTACTTGAGAGAGTTTACTAGGGTTGTATACTAAAAAACATGCATTGAATTTTTGGTATTATGTTCACTTATTAATAAAAACTAATTTTCAATTTTAATGGGAATCTGTATGAACAATGTATGCATTTTATTATTTATTTAATGTTGTGCAAGGGATATCTTTTATTTTACGTAGTAGTTATTTTAGTGTATAGAGTTCGACTTAGACACGGAAGACCAAATTATCGATTTTTATAGAAAATAAGTTTATGTTTTACAGTCTTAGATAGAATTAGATACATCATCGGTACGGCTGTAGCACAATATTTTAGTAGGCATGCCTTGATTATGGAAAATAGTATAGTTTTGACTATAGTTCCAACTCATTGTACTAGTATACTTTCTGTGTATTGAACATGACCGCGTTGGGCTAATTAATTTTATACTAACTATATAAATTAATTTACACACCATGGTTATTATGAGTACTTATAATCTTAATTCTAAAATAATTATTAAACATGTAAATTTAATGTTCGTTATTTTGATTCATTAAAGGGTGCGACATTTTACGAGTCTATAATCCCGGTGAGCTAGATAATGACATTAAGTATATGGTGGATATTAATTATTAACGAAATTCACGTCCCAGCAAGAGATTGATGATACCCTTTAAGGAAGCTTATAAGTTTTGATTATGTGAAACTTTGCAGGTGGATTTTATAATTCAACATATTAAACAAATTAAGCGGAATGTCTTAAGAAATTAATAAAAGGTCGATTAAATATAATTGTAAGTAATTTAATTTAATCGATGGGTATCTGCAATTTTAATGTGAGGAGAATTATAAGCATTTAATAACAAGAACTTGAAAGTTTAGTTTTGCGAATAAAGTCAGGAGTGCAATTACAATTTTTTAGAAGTATGATTTGTAATTTATGTTTTTAGGAAATTGCTTCTAAGTTGAAGTGGGTTTTCCGAATTATATTGGAAGCCCGTGTCTTATGTACTCCTTAGGTCCCTGCTGTAGATTATATATATGTTATTATATCTCTGATCGCCAATACGCGTATCACATCAGATTTTTTAGTCACTTAGGGTTTTCATAGATTGTGAGAACCGAAGAAAAAAAGAGATAGCCATAGAGGGTTTAAAGCACTAGCGATCAAAGCCCACCATTTGTTCGTGTTTTCGGCGTTTGGGAATACAACAGAAGATTTGAACGGAGAAAAAATTGCTGATTTTCTGTCATGTTGATATGTGGATTCAAGTTCAAGAATAGAAACGTGATCAAACCAGAGGGATCACGCAGGTATAATCCTTATTCTGCCTTTGGGTGTAGCAGGTTTTAGCTTTTGGGGTTCATGAAAAACTTAGATTTTTTGGTCTCAGGTTCCGTCTGAATGGTTTCTCCATCTATCCGGATGGATTGATGCAGCACAGTTTTTTTCTAGTCTTATTCCTCGTCCTGCGCTGCATTTGATTCGATTCGTTTGCACCATCATTGTTTCTTAGGATTTTGGTCCCTTCAAGTGGTATCAAAGTGGTATTTGATGCTGCATATGGCTTGAATCAACTCCATGTTGTCTATATCTGTTGATCTATTCATGTAAGGTTTGGGTAGACTAGAACTGCATTATCCTTTGTTTTGTAGCATTCTATCCTGGATTTATGGTCATGCATGAATGTATGTTTGAATGCATGTCATGTATGGTGATTGTTTATTAGTTTCCACAATGTTTGAATCGTGGTAGAATTAATGTGAAATCCATTAAAGGTATAGGATCTTGTGTAACCTTCTCTCTCTTGTAGGCGGCCCGTAAGGAACCGTTTTCATCTTCTCTATCTCATTAGGTGTCTCAGAACACTGATCATTGGATAGAGTAATTCCTTGCCTGAAAGGGAGAAAATATTTCTTGGAATCCTACATGTTAAAACGAGCAAGGATGGTATCGATATAACTAGCTTGTGATAAACCCAACATCCTTTGTTTCTGATCTCGCATAAGCTTGATCCTGAGGATGTGACTAGCTTCTCCCAACTCTTCCATATCGAACTGCCCGAATAACTATACTTTAACCGAAGATAATACCCCCACATCGTTTTCGATGAGTAAGATGTCATCCACATAAAGTACTAAAAAGGCCACTGCACTTCCATCATGTTTCTTGTACACACAGGACTCGTCAGAACTTTGATCAAAATAATAAGACTTAATGGCTCGATCAAACTGAGTGTTCCAAGATCTAGATGCCTGCTTAAGTCTATAAATGGATCTTTTAAGTTTGCACAGCATGTGCTCCTAGACCTTTAGTATGAAACTGTCTGGTTATAGCATATAGATACACTCATTGAGATTTTCGTTAAGATAAGCTATCTTGACATCTATTTGTCAAGTTTCGTAATCGAAATGAGCCACAATGGATAAGAGAATCTGGATAGACTTAAGCATGGTTACCGGCAAAAAGGTTTTCTCATAATCAATCCTTTTTTCTGAGTAAACCTTTTTACAACAAGTCTAACTTTGAAGGTTTTCATCTTTCCATCTGTTCATCTATTTCTCTTGTATATCCACTTGCATTCGATGGGTTTTATCTCTTCGGGTGGTTCTATAAGTTTTCAGACCTAATAAGAATACATAGATTTCATCTATTAATTCATAGCCTTTTGTCAAAGATCTGCATCTTTGTCTTGGAGTACTTTATTGTAGTTACAGCGTTCGATATCCAGTTCTATTAGGATCCCGTCAAAAGACTCTCCCAAGAACATATACCGACTGGGTCGACGAACAACCCTCCCACTATGACGAGGCACTACCTGCGCTGTGTACTTGCAGTGATACGTTGTTCTGATTGTTAACTCTGTGTACCATCATCCACATGTACCCCTGGTTGTAAAATTGGCATGTTTGTGGTAGCACTCTGATCTGGTTCAGAATCGGCACGTGTCTCGATAATCCTCCCACTAAGATGAGATAATGAGATATCAATGACTCGTGGTTCTTTTTCTGTTTTATTGGTATATCTTCTCAGTTCTTTTAGAATAATTTTACTCTTGGGCCTATGGTCCATTATATAATCCTCTTCCAAGAATCGGGCATTTTTACTGACAATGACCTTTTGATCCTTAGGATTATAAAACAAATCACCTTTCGTTTCACTGGGATATCCGATAAGAAACAGACTTTCGTTCTTGGTTCCAACTTACTTGCGTTCACTTTCAACACGTGTGGTGGACACCTCCAAATCTGAATATGTCTTAAACTAGGCTTGTGCCCGGTCTACAATTATGTGGGAGTAGAAGGTATTAACTTATAAAGTATTAAGTTCAGAATGTAAGCTGTTTTCTCTAACGCTGTTTACCCAATGGCTTTTTAATTAGATTTTGATGATTTTCATAATTCGTTTTCTTAATTAAATTGATTTAAAAAGAATATATATTTAATTATTTTCAAAAAGGTAAAGTGTTGACACCTCATGACAAATGAGTCAACACCTTATGCCATTTGTGCTAACTCTTTGCATCAAATGGGTTGACACTCAGTGTTCTGAATAAGAACATTTTGTGTCAACACAAATTGATTTTGAGTCGACACCTTAAGACAAAGAACGCTTGAAACTCTCAAGTATGTCGACACCATTGAAAAATTGAGTCGACACCTTAACATCATTGTCTAAGATGTTTTAGGAACTCAGAATAGTCAACACCAAATGATTTTGGGTCGACACCCTCAGTATTGGACCGGGATTCATTTTGAGTCGACACCAAAGTATTTTGAGTCGACACCAAATGATCCTTTAGGTTCCAAACTTCGGGTTTTTGAGTTGACACTAAATTCACATGAGTCAACATTAAAACACTCTCTGGGAAACAAAATGGGTCGACACCACAAAGAAATGGGTCAACACCAGAGCTACAAGTCATTTCCCGATTCCAAGTTAAAAATGGTCGACACCAAAGACTGTTGAGTCGACATAAATGTTTCTTTCAGAAACAAGAGTTTTGGGTTGACACTAAATGAAGTTAAGTCGACACCAAAACAATCGAGATTGCCAGAAGGTTTTTGAGTCGACACCGAACAAAGATGAGTTGACTCTAAAAATTTCGAGGCTGACAGTAACTTGTTGAGTCGACACCAAAGTCTCACTTGAAAATTTGAAGAAATACACTAGGTCGACACCAAATGATTTATGAGTCAACACCACTGTGTGGGTGAGGTAAAATCAGAAATTGGGTTGACACCAACGAAGAACTGAGTCGATACAACCACTTGAAGAACCAAGCCCAAGATATTTTGTGTCGACACAAATGGTTTTGAGTCGACACCTGCGACAGATTTCAAATCTCGCGCTACTTCTAACGGTAGGATTTCAGAGTATTTATTGCCTTCACCAACCCACCAACGGTCATTTATTTCATATGGCTATAAAAGGAGTTAAGTTTCAGAGCTTAGGAGATCTGAACACTGTTCTATTGTTTGAATTAAAAAGTTCAAAATCTTCAAGAAAGCATTTACTGCTCATTATACTCCTTCAGCCAATTTCTCTCTCTTTGTTCATTTACTTTCAATAATTTGTAAAGAGAGTGAGTGAGTAAATCTTTGATTTTCATACATTGATTGTAATAGAGGGTGAGTAACCCTTGATCCTTTAGGAGAGTGAGTGATACTCTTTAAAGAAGAGCTCAAGAGAGATTAAAAAAAATAGAGATTATTTTATAGGATCCTTTTGAAACTATAAAAAGCTTTTGAATGTGCATGTGAAGTATTCGATCCTAGTGGATATTCTCAAGGGGAGTCTTGAGGAGTGGACATAGGCCTGGAAGAAATTAAAAGGTTTTTGAAAAGGTTTTTAAAATTGTTATTATTGTTTTAAAACCCAATTTACCCCCACTTGGATTGCCTGAACTAACAAATTCAAATCCCCAAAACGAATCGGGTAAATCTGAATAACTCATCATTGACCTTACCATCTCCATAAGAGTCCTATTCTTCCTTTCTACTACACCATTCTGCTGTGGAGTGCCCGGTGCAGTCAACTAGGATGTAATCTCATCTGTTGATAAATTGTCCCTAAACTCTCTAAAGAGATACTCGCCACCACGGTCGGATCATAGTGGCTTGATACATTTATCAAGACACTTCTTCTCTAGCCCAAATAGTCACAGGTCCACATAAGTCAGAGTGAACTAATTCCAGCAATTCTTTAGCTCTATAGCCTTTAGCAAAAAATGACGTCTTGGTCATTTTACCCTCAAAGCAGGATTTACAGAATGAAAGTGCCTCCACTTCTAATAAACCTAAAGGTTCATCTTCAACCAGTCTATTTATTCTTTTCAGATTAATATGACTCAGGCGAAAGTGTCAAAGAAACGTTTGATTCATTAAAGAAGGTTCCTTTTTCTTATTTGGTAAATTAGATGTGTTATTCAATTCATTTAGTTGTAGTGTAGGAGAGATATGAGATATAACATACAGATCATCCACTAATGTACTAAAACAAATAAAACGTTTGTTTTTCTTAATAACTACAGAATCATTAAAAGAAACTAAATATTTATTCTTAATCAAATTAGAAACCAAAATTAACTTACTTATAATAGAAGGTATATAAAGACAATCTTTTAAAGTTAAAATTCTATTTCTACCAAAATTAAGAGTGACATTTCCCACTACAACTGCTGCCACCCTGGTATTATTATTCATGTGTAGGTAAATCTCTCCAACACTGAGCTGCCTAGTTTCTTGGAACCCCTGCAAAGAATTACAGACATGATTAGTGGCTCTTGTATCTGCCCACCAGGTACTGGTAGATAACACCACTAAACATATTTCAACAACCAATGAACAGAAATTATCTTATTTGTTCTGCTTGCTGAGAAAAATTAGACATTGCTTTTTCCAATCCCCTGTCTGGTTACAGTAATAACTCTTATCTTTAGGCTTTTTCACACCAGCTTTAGGTCAATTGGCTACTTTTAGTCCTGTGCCTCCCTATTTCTAAACTTTTTTCTTCTTCTTACCTTTTGGCTTAGACGAATAACCTTTTTCAACCACAAATACACTTCCTGGCTTCCTAAGTACACCCTCGATTACTTGAAGTTCTTTAAGTAGTTTTGCCAAGGAAAAACTAAGTTTATTCATAGAATAGTTAAGAAAGAACTGCTTAAAGTTATTAGGTAGCAACTGGAGTATGATATCGACCTGGGTTTCTCCGTCAATCTCAGCTCCAAGAATCTCTAGTTCATTCAGAAGACTGATCATCTTCAGAACATGATTCCTAACTGGGGTGCCTTCTGCCATGTTTGTGTTCATCAAAGACCTCATGACCACCTGCTTAGCGGCAGAATTTTGATCCCAAAATATTTCTTTGAGGTTCATAATCATATCATAGACACTGGGCATAGGCTGATGCTGATGCTGTAGTACATTTGACATGGAAGCCAAAATGTAATAGCGAGCCATCTGGTCAGCCTTTTGACACTTCTAATATGCCCAAGTTTCCTGTTCGATCGCTCCCTCATCAGGAACTTGTGAAAAAATATCAGCCAACACAAATTTATAATCCTCCTCAATTAAAACAATGTCCAAGTTTCTTTTTAAGTCAACATAATTCGATCCCGTAAGTTTATTTTCTTTCAGTATTGTTGCGAGAGGATTGAAAGCCATTTTAGCATGAGAATCACATAATTTAAAACCATTTATTAAGATGAACAAAAATTTTAAATTTTTTTTAAATTTTAAATTGATTCCCTTAACCATTTAACAAACAATTCGCTAGCAGCCCGATATATCGTGAATAGCGTGCCTCGATGGGAAGGTCATCTACTATTCAATATTCGTCTAGATAGGCTACTTTCTATTAATTTTATTATTTAGGTAACAAACCATGCCAAATAAAATTAATTAGCGACGTAGTTTCAATCCTATAAATAATAGCAGTGACTCAGATAGAGAAGATACTATTATTTATAGTTAAGTGTTAACCATCACTTAATCCCGAATCCATCGCTTCGCAATGAATCCTTCAGATGGAAAAGTGTTTCACACTAACGATTATCCAGAATTATCCCAAAAGGAGGTTTGTACAGGTGATTCCGCAATTAATTCTGTCTAATGGAGAGAAAAGCCCAAATGCCAACACGCAAAATTAATTACATCACCTACAAACTAGTGATGAAGACCGCATAATTTATTTATGAATAAATTTCTTCTCCCACTTAATTTTTTAAAAATATTTTTTTGAGGGCTATAAAAAAATATTTAATTAAAATAAATTTATTAATTTCGAAAAATCACACGTTCCAAAAGATTTCATTTTTTTAAACCATCTTTTTGTGTGTAATGTGTAACAAATAAAATATCTTAAATTCTAATTATTTAAAATTTAATTTAAAATAAAACCAAAAATTTTATTTTATTTTCAAGTTACACATTTTTTCAAAAAAATGTATCTATTAAAATTAAACCTCCTTTTTAATTAATTCAATAATCAAAATTAATTACCACATTTTTTCAAGATTTTTGATTTATTAAAAATCATCTTAAACGTGTTATTTTGTAAAAAATAAAATATCTAAAATTTTCTTTTCAAAAAAATTAATTTTAATTAATAAAAATTTTATTTTATTTTTCGTTACAAAATTTAATTTCGATTTGAACCGAATTAATTAAAATCAAACAAGAATAATAAACTGAATTATAATAAAACATACATTTATGCATTTAAATAAATAAAAAATGTATAAAATTATATCTCGATTTTATGGCCAAACTAAAACACTTTTGAGTTAAAATATCCATATTCACCAAGAAACCTATCAGAAACAGATTTGTAGACTTCTGCTGCGAGTTCAACTCTGAAGCCCAATCAGATTGAAACTGAACCATAGTCTTCTAACTCTCACTACAACAAAAAAATGTTTTCTGTGACAAAATTTAACGACGAATCTTATTTTCCTTACTAAAAATGACCATTTGGCTAGAAAATTTTAATTTCGTCACCAATATATACTCTTTTTGTGACGAATTTTATTTTTTTGTCACAACATGTTACCCAACCATTAGTGACAAAAATATTTCGTCACGCTAGCTATATAATTTGTAATGAATTTTATTTTTCCTCGCAAAAAGGATTTTACTTGTTGGAGACGACAATATTTCGTCACAATATGTACTATTTTGCCACGAATTATATTTTTCGTCTCTAAACACTATTTAATTATTTGTGATGACAATATTTAGTCGCCGATTAATTTTTTTTTCTAACGATTAGAAATTGTTCTCACGAAAGAAATTCTATTATTGATGAAGATAATATTTCGTTGTTAAACATTGATGTTATGATAAATAAAATACTAAAATTCGTTTGTCTTTCATAAAAAAAAACTTCTAAAACTTTTTGATAATAAAATTTAGAAACAATCCACAATTAAACAAATTCAATTAATTTATTTTAAAAAATTAACTTTAACTTTTAAATATTTATTAAAAATAATTATTTTTATTCTTGCGTACTTAATTGGATAAGATCAAATATTTGTTTGTGTGCTAAAGATTAAATTAGATAATAATTTTAAATAAATTTTTTAAAAAACTCCTAATAAATAAATTGAACATAGAATTCGTATGGTAGGATTGACAGTTTTTATCACAAAAGTTTATAATATTTTTATGTACACTTTTATTTATTTATTACACTCTTAAATACAAATTTTATTATTTATGTATAAATTTTTTAACACATTTTATGTACAAATTTTTCTCCCGCGCATCCCTTTTTCCACCCTATTCTATGTAACCCCTCTCTTCCCTCCAATTCTCTCGAAAACTCCCCTCTAAAATCCCTTGCTCTCTCGTGCCGCAGCAAATGTCAAAGGCCACCGTTCACCGTTGAACGTGGCCCTACCCACTCATGCCGCCGCCCCACGACCGGGTATGAATTAATTTATATAGTCAATATAAAATTAATTACCCCAAATGTCTCGTTTAATACACACAAAGTGTACTAGTACAGAGAGACGGAATAATAGACGACGCTATTATCTGTTCCTCGTAACTAAGACATATCTACTAAAACTCTGTACTACTGTCGTACCGATGGTATGTCAATTTTCATATAAACTGTGAACATAAAACTTATATTCTGTAAGAACCTAAAATCTGATCTTTTGTGTGTAAGGCGTACTCTACACACTAGATTAAATACTATACAGAATATTTGACATCCATTCATAACAAAGAAATGACATACATACATTGCTCATAAAGATTCTCATAAAATGAAAAATTAATTTTATTAAAATAAAATTAAATACTAAAAATATGATTTTCAGTATACCAGCCCTAACAGAAACATCCATCGGTGATAGTACAATGTTAAGGTATATATGTAAAGGGTGCGAAATAGTGATAGGTGATCTTCATTTGGTGTTTGACTTTATTGTACTAAAGATGTCGGGGTTTGAAAGGGACTGGTTAACTGCATTTCGTGCGTTTATAGACTGTGATCGACAAATGATTTTTTTGTATACTCTAGAAGGAGATTCTTTCTTTTATGTGGGGGATAAAGATGATAAGATGACACCTCGACTCGGCGATGTGAATAATTTAGCAAATGTGCATACGATTCTATCTACCCTTTTAACGAAGGATGATTCTTTAGTACGAGGAGAGCTTCCACCGATAGTGGGCGAGTTTTGTGATGTGTTCCTCGAAGAATTGTTCGAATTGCAGCCACATAGAGAAGTTGAATTTTCAATTGAGCTTATTCCAGTGACTGTTCCAATATCAGTACCATCCTATCATTTCGCTCCAGCGGAGTTAAGAGAATTAAAGATTCAGTTGCAGGACCTGTTATACAAGAGTTTCATTCGCCCTAGTGTCTCTCCATGGGAAGCTCCGACGTTTTATGCTAAAAAGAAAGATGGCTCGTTGCAATTATGTATTGATTATCGAAAGTTGAATCAAGTTACAGTGAAGAATAAATATCCGATGCCCAGGATTGACAATTTATTCGACCAATTGAAGGGTTCTGCGTGTTTTTCAAAGATTAATTTGAGATTAAGTTATTATCAACTAAGAGTTCGAGAGGATGACATACCTATGACCGCATATCGTACCCGTTACGGACACTATAAATTTTTAGTGATGCCCTTTGGTTTAACGAATGCCCCCACAACTTTTATGGATTTGATGAATCGAATCTTCTAGCCTTACCTTGATCAATTTGGGGTGGTTTTTGTTGATGACATTTTGATTTATTCTTTAACCTGAGAAGTTCATGAGGAGCATTTATGTATGGCACTTCAACTCTTAAGAGAGCACAAGCTTTATGCCAAATATGAGAAGTGTGAATTTAGGTTACCCAAAGTAAGATTTTTGGGGCATGTTGTGACGAAAGACAGAGTAACTGTGGATCCATCTAAAGTAGAGGCAGCGCAAGACTGGAAAAGGCCACATAATGTATTTGATATCAGAAGCTTCTTAGGCCTTGCAGGGTACTACCGTCGTTTTGTAAAAGATTTTTCTTGTTTAGCGTCACCCTTGACACGACTCACTCGAAAGGGAATTAAATTCACGTGGAATGATGCTTGTGAAGATGCTTTTCAAGAATTAAAAGATCGGTTAACCAGTGCGCCGATACTGATCATACATGACAGAGGTCTTGGTTATGAGGTATAATGTGACGCATCTCATGAAGGGTTAGGGTGTGTTCTGATGCAGTAGGGCAAAGTTGTGGCATATGAAACGAGGCAACTGAAAGCTCATGAAAGGAACTGCCCAACCCATGATTTAGAGCTGGCAGCAGTTGTTTTTGTGTTAAAGATGTGGAGTCATTACCTTTTTGGGGACCGATTTGAAGTTTTCTCCAACCACAAGAGTCTCAAATACCTATTTTCGCAGAAGGATTTAAATTTGAGACAAATGAGATGGATGGAATACCTGGGCGACTACAATTTTAGTTTGCAATATCACCCGGGAAAGGCGAACATTGTAGCAGATGTCCTCAGTCGAAAGCCTTTGAAGTCTTTAGCCCATATCACGATACAGGAATGGAAAATGTTAGAAGAAGTGGGAGAATTTGACTTTAATCTTAATGGGGTTAAGGATCGTGTTACTTTATCTGCTATGGTCTCTCAACCTATATTGATACACCATGTCATGGAGACCCAACAACTTGATAAAGAGGCACAATTGTATAGAGAACGTGTCACCAACAAGGAAAACGCCGAAGGGTGGACCAATTTACCGAATCAAGGTTTGAGGTTTATAGGAAGACTGTTTGTACCTGAGGCTTGTCGTGAAAAAGTACTACGAGATTTTCACCACTCTCGACTCGCAATATGTTAGCCCAAGGGCTTTTTATGTTGATTTTGATGATTTTCATAAATTTATTTTGTAAGAATAAATAGCTTTAAAATGATAATATTTTATATTTCTAAAAAGAAAGTGTTAACACCTTTTGAACAATAGAGTTGACACCTTATCCAAAAGAAATGACTTAACTCTCAAAAGGAATAAAAAACTTACATATTCTTGAATGAGAATATTTTGTGTTGAACCCAATTGAAAAATAAGTCAAACACCTTTTAAGGTAAAGTATACTTGAAGCATATCAAGTGTGTCAACACCTTTGAACAAATGGTTTGACACCCTAACAGTTTTATGAAGTTGCCTTCAGGTATCAAAAGTTAGTGTAGACACAAATAAGTTTTGTATCAACACAAAAGAGTCGAAGCTCTCAGGACTCAAAATGAGTCGACACAAATAAGTTTTGTGTCGACACAAAAGTGATTCTCACTATTGATATCCAAAAATTTGGGTCGACACAAATAGAAAATGTGTCAACACTAAACAACCGAGGCCACCTGTAAATTTTGGGTGTCGACACAAAAATGAAGATGAGTCGACACAAAAGTCCCAAGCCCGCCTGAAGAATTTCGGTGTCAACACCAAAGTCCAAATGTGTCGGCACAAATATAGCAAGACTTCCTGTGAAATTCAGTGTCGACACCAAAGGCAATGATGAGTCGACACAAATGGTCATTCCCGGATGCTAAAGATTCAAAAGAGTCGACACCAAATCCATAGATGTCGACCCCATAATGTTGGTGAGGTAGATTGCAGAATTCGTGTCGACACCTCATAAAGAAATGTGTCAACCCAACCACTTAAAGGATCTTGTCCTAGACACCTTGTGTCGACACCAAAGACTTTAATGTCGACACCAGTGACGTAGATTCAAATTTGCAACAAAAACCTCAACAGTTAGATTTTTGGCATTTATTGCTCCCACCTGCCTCCAACGGTTATGAATGCAAAAGGGCTTATATAAGGAGTAACTTCTCAGTATTTAAAACAACTGGAGACTTACAA
>JAUMHN010423027.1:0-13047 GCA_032360265.1 Heliamphora ciliata
GTCATCCAAAAGTATCCTTGTCGTAGGATTTTCTTGGCTAACATATTTTCGCTCATGTGTGGCCCACAAACTCCTGCATATATCTCTTTTATTAATTCTTGGCCCTCTTCAGTGTTTACACATAGCTTGTTAACCCTAGAATATCCTCGTTTATATAGTCTACCACCGTAAATGACAAATTATGCAAATAGTCATCGTATTGCCCTTTTGTCCTTCTTACTGGCAAACTTGGGGTATTCTCCTTTCTCCATGAAATTCTGAATATCAACATACCATGGGAGGTTGTCAGTGCTTTTTTCAATTGCGGTCGTCGTCTCGTATGCCGGCTTTCTTTTCTGTTCAATTACCAAAGGCCTCATTTGGACTCCTGATGATATGTCAATCATGGATGCTAGGGTGGCCAGTGCGTTGGCAAACTTGTTCTGCAGTCTTGGCACATGGGTGAAGATTACAGATTCGAAACACGGTATCAGTTTCTCTAGCTCTTGATGATAGAGAATCAAGATTAAGTCCCTGACTTTCCATTCTCTTCTCACTTGTGAAGCCACCAGTGCTGAATCTCCAATGACCTCTAACTTTCTTACCCCTAGTTGTAAGGCTGTCTCCAATCTGGCTAAACATGCTTCGTACTCGGCCTGATTGTTAGTTACTTCGAAATTGAGCTTTAAGGACAAGGATACATGTGATTCGTTAGGAGTGACAAGAAGGACTCCTATTCCATAGCCATATTAATTGGACCCATCATCAAAATACAGAGTCCACTTGTCATCCCAGACTTTCATCAGCTGTTCATCAGGAAACTAAAACTCTGTGTCTTCACCTCCTTCTACTGGTTGATCGGCCAAGAATTCTGCCACTGCTCTACCTTTGACTTACTTCCGGGTGATATACTGAAGATCAAATTCTGATAACAACAACAACCATCGAGCCAACCTTCCCGTCAGTGCCGGATTTTCAAATAGATACTTTAACGGGTCCATCCGAGAGATGATATTCGCTGTGAAAGATAACATGTAGTGCTTCAATTTTTGGGAAGCCCAAACTAAGGCCTAACATGTCTTCTCCAATGGTGTGTACCGTATTTTTGACCCTGTCATCTTCTTGCTTAAGTAGTAGACGGCCTTTTCAATTCCAGTTTTACCTTCTTGTGCCAGCATACATCCCATAGCTGAATCAGTCACTGACAAATAGAGAATCAGTGGCCTATCAGGTTCGGGAGGAGCTAGAACATGTGGATTTTGTTGATACTGTCGTACAGCATCAAAAGCGTCTTGGCATTTTTTATCCCATTCAAACTTGACTCCTTTCTTCAGCAGATGAAAGAGCAGCTCACAGGTAGTTATCAGTTTTACAATGAATCGACTGATAAACTGTATTCCCAGAAAGCCCCTGACTTCTCGTTCGGTCCTTGGAGGATGCATTTCCAAGATTACTTTAATCTTCAAAGGATCCACTTCGATACCCCGTTGAGTGATCATAAATCCAAGCATCTTTCCAGCAATGACCCTGCAGGCACACTTCTGTGGGTTGAGCCGCATCTTGTACTTTCGAATCCTTTCGAAAAACTTTCACAGTGTTATAATGTGGCCATCCCGATCCTTAGACTTCACTATCATGTGGTCCACGTACACTTCGACCTCCTTATGTATCATGTGATGCAATAAGGTAGTGGCAGCCCTTTGATAGGTTGCCCCTGTATTCTTCAAACCAAACAGCATTACACGATAACAATAGGTGCCCCATGATGTAGTGAAGGTCGTCTTTTCTCTGTCCTCGAGATCCATCAGAATCTGGTTGTACCCAGAAAAGCGGTCCATGAATGACAACAGGGCATGCCCCGCTGTACTGTCTATCATGACGTCAATGTGTGGCAGCAGAAAATCGTCTTTTGGGGTATCCTTATTGAGATCCCAAAAAACCACGCAGACTTGGATATGGTCATCCTTATTTTAAACTGGCACGATGTTGGCTACCCATTTCGGATACTCAGTTACCATCAGGAATCTGGCATTGATCTGTTTGACAACTTCTTCTTTGATCTTTAGAGCTCATTCTGGCTGGATCCATCTTAATTTTTGCTTGACCGGTTTAGCATCGAGGTATAGATGGATATGGTGTTAGACAATGTCAGGATCAATTTCAGGCATATTCTCGTAAGACCATGCAAACACATCTTTGAATTTTTTTAATACAGTTATTAATTGTTCTTATTCAACTAAGGATAAAGAAGAACTAGTTTGCACATTTTGTGGGTTAATTTCATTACCCAAATTTATTGACAAAGTTTTTTTAATTATTGGTCGGGCGCGCATTTTTTCTTCTCTTTTTATTAAAAATTTTATTTCTTCGGGGATATCCACGTCGAATTCAAAATCGTCAGAAAGCATATGAAATAAATCAAACAAAGCAGAGTAACCGAAAATTTCGTTCATTTCATTAAAAGTATAGGGAATTACAAACTTGATAGTAAAAGTAGGGAGAGGAGCACCAACAGATGTGCCCTCAATCACAGACTCAGACTTGGACCCAAAACAGACAATATGTACATTAGATGACTCGATGGTCTAATTCTTTACTTCTTTTGTGGCCGCATCGATGATAAGCTTAGTGCAGTCTACTGGCGTGCTGAAACCCATCATAAAACAGTCCTGATCAGTCACCTGTAGCTGGGCCATCTTCTCATTAAATAGCATTCCCATGTCAGTACCATCAAACTTGTCGGCCCAATCTTCCTCCCGGACCTTCTTTCCTTCTTCTTTGCCTTCCACTGTCTCTACCTATCTCGTATCAGACAATTGATGATTGAAAAAGATCTCCAACCCTGGCAGCTTTTGATTGGTTTCTTCGTCGATCCACAGCTCTGGAAAGCCGCAATATGGGAAATCTTCCCCTTCCTTGATGAAGTACCCATTAAGCGTCCTAGAATAATTAGCCTTTCGTCCCCTTCTAAGCCCTTCCAGATCTTCTTCCGTTGGTTTATACCCAAGACCAAAACGGTGCAAAGTCGGCAATACTTGAATGGATTCTGGGATTCCCTGCTGCTTACGTCCCAATCCCATACTAGGGAAAAATGACATTTTCTCATCATTGTTATTACCTGCGGGTTGATATAGCTATCTTCTTCATTCATCAGCATCTGAATAGCATGTGCTTCATCAAATCGGAAACCACTGAGCAACAGATCATCTTCACTATGCTGAACTTCCAATAGAGTTGTACCCTCTCCTCCTCTTGGGGGATGAATGATGTCCGCTCCGTTAATAGTCAGAACTGTCCCATTTCTTATTAGTTTCAGTTTCTGATGGAAAGTAGATGGTACGGCCTGAACATTTGGGTCATGCAACCAAGGTCTACCCAACAACAAGTTGAAAGACGCCGGTACATCTAGTACATGAAACTCGACCGACGTTTCCAAGGGTCCTATTGATATCGCAAATGACACTAGTCCCAGTACATCCCTCCTTGTGTTGTCATAAGCCCGGACCCCTTAATTGCTTGGTATGAATTGCTCCATCTTTAGTCCTAAACAGAGTGCTGTTATGAGCGGACATACATTTAATGCAGACCCATTATCGATAAGAGTCACAGGAACCCATTTATCTAGGCACTTAACGGTGATGTGTAGCGGCTTGTCATGATTTCTTCCCTCTGCTGGCAAATCTTTGTCGAAAAAAGAAATGACCTTTCGTTCAACCGCCGACAGAATGAGTCCAATCAGTTGCTCTGGGGTTACCTCTATTGGAATGCTGGCTGTATTCAAAACTTTTAGTACAACTTGTCTATGTTTGTGCGAGGCCATCAGTAGCCCCCAAACGCTGATGTTAGCTTGTGTCTTCCTTAACTGTTTCAACATTGCATCATCTTCTTTTTCTTGTTCTTTCTCCTTTTCTTTTTCACTTGGTTGCCCCTTTTCCAACTGGGCTGGCTTGAAATGCCGCCCGCTTCTAGTCAGATGCTCTATTCCCTCCTCGGGATCCCATAATCCTGTTATTGTGTTACTGGTCTGTCGTACCTCGCTTACAAGTGGAGGGCTTTTGAATGCGCACAAATCGCCCAAATCAACAATTTCCATTCTTCCTCTTCTCTCCTCATCATCTTCGATGGCCCATGTATTGTCGACTTCCACCCAGATGTCTTCCTCGATAAAATTTACTTCCTGTTCCCGAGTAGTTCAAAAATTTGTCCACTCTGCTCCGTCTAATTTCAGCACGATCCTTACCAACCAGTAGGACTGCATCTCATCGACATATATCTGCTCTTTAAAAAGCTGGGGAAGAGTGATGCCGTCGAACACATGACCAAACCCATAAGGTCGAGTCGGGTAATCCAATGGCCAGTCATCTTCTTCATTGCGCTCCTCCTCTTCTTGGTAGATTTGGATTATCGGTTGATACCATTTTCAGGCATTATCATTTCATTCTTCCATCCTGTCTCAACTGCCTCTAACCATCATGAATGAGCTTGATGTCTGATCCTCAGTTATTGAAACATGAGGGCGTGGTAAGTGTGCTAAACAGATGTGCTGACTCGAGTCCTCCAATTCCTCCAGAGACATGTAATTTATCACAGCCTGCCTGGCATGATTCGATAGTGAGTTAGTAGTGACATTCGATTTTGGGGTGGCAGATGGTGGTGGGATCACCTTGTTGTTAATGAGATTTTGGATCTCATATCGGAGCCTCATACATTTATCACTTAGGTGCCCATGACTTTGGTGGAATGCTCAGCATTGAGAAGCATTAAACCTCAGCGGTAGGGGATGAAGAACAGGCATGAGGTCCAATGGCTTGATAAGCCCCTTTTCGACGAGTCGACTCAGGGCGGTGGATAATGAAATATTGAGGGGAGTGAACACCCTCCTTGGCCTTTGCTGCTATTGACTGTTATCTGACTGTTGGGCGTTGTTGGATCGTTGGGCGGAAGAGGATGGATTCAACAAGTTTACCTCGTTTGAGCGGGACACAAGGTTGGTGGTAGCATATTGGTTTTGGTTACTTGTGGGGAAAGTCCTCCTGGGCTTTTGGCTTGGTTCGGCTTTCTCAATATCCCGAGATTGTATGGCGTCTTCCATCTGAGCCCCAGCATCAAACAACTGCTCGAATGTGGAGAGTGGTTGCGTGATCAAATAACGTTTCTGGGCAGCTTGTAGATTCTTCACTACTATCCTCACTTGCTCTTTCTCGGAGGGCCAATTTGTCATCTTGGTGGCCTTACCCCTCCACCGGGTCAGGAAATCAACAAAAGACTCTCGGTTCTCCTGTCGAGTCATTTTGAGCTCTCGGGTAGTTACGTTCAGTTGGATATTGTAACTATACTGACTGATGAAAGTCGTAGCTATATCCTCCCAAGTTCTGGTCTTTGCTACATCGAGCGAGAGGAACCATTTCTGGGCTGCCCCAGAAGGAGATCAGTGAAAGAGCTGAGCTTTCAACTGGTCATCAATTTTCATTGGCGAGAGGGTGCCAACATACATTTGGAGATGAATTCTGGGGTCTTCGATTCCGTCGAACTTCTCCATATCTGACATTTTAAACTTTTTCGATAATTTAGCAACTGGGAACAAACATAGTCTTCCCACATCTAACATTTATTCTTCGATCCCTTTAGCCTTTCTAAGGTTCTTCTCCATCCTGTCGATCTTCTCAATCAGAGCAGATTCTCAGGACTAAGTAGTGTTTTCTTCCTCAACTATTACCTGACGAGGGACCTGTGGTGGTGGTGGAACAACTTGCAGTCCATCAGGGACCTAATTGTCATCCCAAAAGTCTTCCTCGTTCCCGTTTGGGTCATCGTGCTTTTCATTCGGTATTGACAAACGGGCTTCAATTACCCAAATCTGTGCCTGGCACTGACTCTAAGCCTGAGTTTGCTGCTCCACAGCTCCTTGTATTTCGGTAATAACCCTCATCAGGGGTGTCAAGTTCATCTCATTTTCTTCCATTTTAGCTGACTGCTCAGACACCCTACAGAGCCTACCTGTAACTGATCTTTCCCAGACACATGTTGACTATACTCATTCCGGCCCAATGGTAAATTTGCAAAAAATTCTAAGTCCCAAAAGCAGAATAACCAGTATCAAACACTTTCTGGACAAGCATTCCGACGACAGATAGCACAAATTCCAGATACCCGAAACAGCAAAACATAAGCAGGTGACCACGGAAGCGATAACAATGCCCCTACCGGGCTCATATTAGCAGCATAACAACAGGATGACTCAAAAAGCCAACATGATGGCTGAAAATGGGATCAACTAAATTCTAGGAGAAAGGTTTGTCTAAAACGGATAGCACTCCGACAAGAAAATAAAGCTATGTTGGCTGGACTGGTTCGACCTACAAATTTTGAGAAAAAACAAGCAGCATAACGGCAAGGACACCAAGCTAGGCTGACCGAACTAGTTCGGCCCAAAATTTTTAAGGAAAAACAGGCATCATAACGGTAAGGACACCAAGCTAGGCTGACTGAACTGGTTCGGCCCAAAAAAATCTAAGGAAAAATAGGCATCATAACGGTAAAGAACTAACTCTCACGGGTATGATAAGAGTTTGAAAGAAATAAGCATATGTCGAGGGTTTAGAAGAAACGAGCCTATGTCAAGGGGGAGGGAACTAACGACTCGAGAAGAACCTAGAAGAGAGATGAACTATCCTAGAGGCTTTAAAATGAAACACGGGCAGGACCCCGAGAAGAAAACTACAGCGTAAGAACCAAATATGGTGAAAGACAAAGTCCGGGTAAAAACCCGTAGGAAAAGCTAACCTAATCAATGGATAACGGAAAACCCGGGTCGAACCAGGGAAAGGAACTAGCTTAAGCCCAAACAAAAAAATCCTAACAGTACGCAAACAAAACAAACAATAAAAAAAACACATAATCCTACCAGGGTTAGTAGCACCTAATGTGGGGTTCTAAGTTCACTATATGTAAAAAGTCAATTTTGGTCAATTGAACAAGGTACCTTCTGAATAAAATCGAGTATATACCTCACATGCAGTACATGATCAAATAGTGCGCCTAAACTCTTTTACTGCACCAATGATAGCGTACAGTCAGTAAGGGTTGCACGCCTTCCCAACAATCCCTGAAGTGGATGTACGTTCAGAGCGTCAGGTCGACCAAGAAGGGGGGTTTTTTATTAACCACCAATGATGTTTTCAAGTCTAGCCCTCTTATTTGGATTTAGAAACCAGTCCCCAACAGAGTCGCTAGAAAATACTATGGCGTTGGAATTTTGGGATTTTGGGATTTTGAAAATTGTTTCAAAAATAAGAAAAATCAAAGATGTTTCGAAAAATATTTTACCACCTTGAAACTCAAATTTTGAAAATCTCTTTTTATTGAAAATAGAGTCGCCACTTAGTTTTTGAGAAAAATTAAGAAAAATAAAAATGGCCACTGATCTTTAAAACGTTTAACCAAAGAAAATGGATCAGGGGCTAAGGTACGAATCGAGGAAGGTGTTAGACACCCCGTTCGCCCAACCGTGAGGTTGGCCTCTATTAATCATCATTGGTTCTTTAACAGAATTTCTCAAATGCATACAAATAAAGAAAATAATGGCAAAGAGGGAACATCCAAAAATCAAATATGAAAGATACATAACATATGTACATAGCACTCCAAATCAAAACAAATAAAGGGATAAAATCCTAAATCGTATAGTATGCAATTTCTAACAAAAGAATTCATGGAAACACTCCCGCATGCAATTTCATTACCGTGATTTAGGTGGAAGAATAAAAGAAAACATGCTAGAAAGTGTCAAAGTTGCCTAAACATGATTTGCTAAGAAAAAATATTCTAAACTAAACAAAATATTAAAGAAAGAAACGAAAAATATGTATATTGTCAAAACAAGCTAAATTAGCATTAACATGATGAAAATATACTAAAAATAAAAGATGCATGCAAATTTTATGTTTAAAAGAAAATTTACTAACAAAAGAATTAAAAACAAGGGCTACATGAAAAAGAGAATTTAAAGGTTTAAAGAAAAGTTTAAAAAGAAAAACATGCTATAATGAAAAGGTTAGAAAATGTTCATTTGAATTACTAGACGAAAACTTAACTATTCTCATTTTATATTTTAAAAGAAAACAAAGGAGAAGGAAATTGCATTTAAAGATGAAAACTAGCTTACAAGATTTTTTATGATTTTGTTGGATTCAATAATATGAGAGAAAATAAAATTAATATTAAATGAAAAGGAAAAAGAACCGAAAGAAAAGAAAAATAAGGCTAGTAATAACAGGATAAGAAAATGTAAGAAAATTAAAGCTAGTAATTAAAAAAAAGAGAAGCAATTTTATAAGAAAATGAAAGAAATACCAATATAAGAGAAAAATGGATACTAAATTGGACATTATAAGCTAATAATGAAGAGAAATAAAATAACAAAAAAAAACATTAGCACAAATGAGAAAAAGAAAAAAATGCTAGTGATAAAAAGGAAAAGAAAATGAAACTATTGAAAGAACATTAAATTAATACTCAAAAGAAAAGGACATTAACATTACAAGAAAAGAAAATAAAAATAAATGCTAGTAAATAAATTAAACTAATGCTAAGAAGATAAGAAACTAAGAGCAACTATTTAACTTAAATGTAAAATGTAGTATTAATTACTACATTCACATAAATATAAGTGCATTATTATAGCAATTAACAACACCAACAAGTTGTAATTGTCAAAATGTATTAGCACTATTTTAATGAATTAATGAAAAAAAGAAGATAACAAATGTGTTAAGTGTGAGTGTAAGAAAGTTAATAACTAAATAATGAACAAACTACATAAGAAAATTACATAAAGCAATTTAGACAATAAATAAGGTGAATTACGTAAACAAAAGAAACATGCGAATTGAAATTAAAAATTAACCCGATCACTCCAAAAGAAAGAGAATGGAGTTAGAAGGACCAGGGATCCAAACGAGGTACCTAAGTTGCCGGGAAATCCTCAATTTGGGAATGTGCTTCAATAGGTCAATCCTTGGCTGGCGATCCAAGCAAGGCTTCAATGTGGGAGGTTCGGAGCTCGGTATTTTGGTAGGATTTCGGCTTCGGGACTCGGAATTGCTCGGTACCTCGGCAGAGATTCACTCTCAAAACCTCACACTCTCCAATTCTGTCCTTGAAAATGTACCAGAGGTACGGTATTTATCGAGTTCTTCAACCAATGAGATGTTGCCACATTTTGTGGACACATCAGGCCATTTGAAGTTGGCGGTCGCCACAATGCAAGTTGGCAGTCGCCACGTTTTTGAAAGGTTCCACAAAGTTCTATGGCGGTCGC
This sequence comes from Heliamphora ciliata, assembly GCA_032360265.1. NCBI lineage: Eukaryota > Viridiplantae > Streptophyta > Magnoliopsida > Ericales > Sarraceniaceae > Heliamphora > Heliamphora ciliata. The sequence goes on from JAUMHN010423027.1 coordinate 9,299, forward strand.
CACAATACAAGTTAGCGGTCGCCAGGTTAGAGGTGGTGGTCGCCACTTTTGGCTAGAGTTTCTAAGAGGTTCTATTGGCGGTCGCCACAATGAACATGGCTGTAGCCTTACTTGGGGAGCAAGTTTTAAAGGTTCGACAAAATTTCATTGGTTTGAAGGTTTTGGGTTCAAATACCGAGCTTGGATCACTTCCTGAGGATCGTACCAAGGCACCATTCCACCTGTTTTCATCATCGAATTCACCTTAGATTAGACGGGGTCAAATTGGGGTGTCTGCAGTCACCAACAACTAACCATTACCGAAGGTAACTAGCATCGTGACAAATTTTATTATATCTACAAGCAATCGACTCTTCACTCTCCACTAAAACAACCGTTAGACACAGTGTCGCACCTCTACGGCTTATAATACGACATCACCCATGGCCGTACTCTAGTCTTAAGAACATAACTTCCAAGTAATGAGACCAAAGACCTCATACAATTCAATCTAGGCTTTTACCTCCTAAGGGCATTTTCGCACTCTCCTCTATAATATTCAAGAGCAGTACAAACATTTCAATCACAATCAAACACAACACATCATCAATCAAACACATACTGAGGAGAACCATTAGGAATAACACGCCAATCTGAGTAACTAATCTAGATTTCTCATAGAAAAAATGTTGGCCAAACGTTTTTCTATTTCGAACCTCGAAATAGTTAACTGGACACCTAAAGGCAAGTCACATCATTTCCAAGATTCAACCTCCATGCTCATATAAACACATAGTATGTGCAAGACAATTCAACTGCAAACCCATGCAAGCACACAATTCATGCCGTGTAGTTGTGTCTATAATCATCAAACAAGTCATACAAAAAGACTATTATCAGCCACAGCTCATAGGTATTCGAACCTAGAGCTCTGATACCATTTTGTCATGCCCTAGACCTGAGGCATGTGAATCCCACGAGACAACACATTCTTCCAATTACTAGAGCTTCTATGATGTTATTTTCTTCAGTCTTTTACTTGTTTTAAAAGAGATAACTCCAGATTTTCAAAATAATCTAAGTATAAAAATTTAAAATTTTTGCAGAGCTTCCTCTGTTTTTTGGACTATCCCAAATTTTACGAAAACCTATTAAACTCAAGCAGGATACAACATTCTCAGGCACCGCCTGGATCTCAACACCTAATCACAATATAAAGTTACTAACTACCTTATCCAATTCTTTACAAGCATAATCATTTCCAACGAAAATTCATAGTATTCCATAACATTTATCATTTCCTTAAACCTCAAACCCACAGATTATTTTCTAGACTTGAATTACATCATGATCATTTAATATGCATAAGACTTACTAGAAACAAATGCTCAAAGTTCGTCATTCACCCATGTCAGTTTATAGTTCAATCATATAAATAAGCTTAGTTAGACTAGTACAAAACAAATTGTGTATTCTTCACAATCATACTCTTTTTCAAATCTCACATAGCGGTCATAATATTTCTTATGCCTTCTCTATGTCGTCAGATCTTGTAAAAAGTTAAACCAACAAACGTGAGTCGAAACTCGTAGAATAAATACTAAAAAAGTGCAATGCATAATTTGTGAGGTGTGAATGAGCAAGATATTATGCAATCACTTCCATTTATCCTTTTTACTTATTTCAAAATTTACATACACATCCAGTTAATATAAATTTCAAAGATAATATCAATTCATTTTGGTTCCTTAGCTTCAAATTTACTAGTTCTTCCACTTAGTTCGTCTATTAATTATTCCAATCTTATATTATCATTAAACTTGTTTTAGTGTCTTATTTATCTATTAAATTTTCATTTCTATCCCATTTATTTTCTTTTTATTAGTTATATTCTTCTCTCGTTATCTTTCTTTTCAATTCATCCATCTGTTATTTACATTTTCATTTCATTCCATTAATTTCGTGTTGAACCGACGTCGGGTATAGCTTATAGAAACCCCTCCCTATTCTACTAATAAGGTACGCGAAACCATTGGGTAATAGATAACTCTATAACTCACCATGACACAATCACATCCGTTTTATGGGGGCTAACCCGAGGGCACACAGTGTCACGACCCAAACTCGGGTCCATGAACTAACCCAAAAACACGTCATTCATAAACTATATCCATTGGTAATGCCCCAAGAAATAATAACATATTGTATATAACATTTAAAGGATTTAAATAAAACGATCCAAGTTCCAAAATTTACATACCCAGGTTTACCACAAAACTTTGAGATAATATACATTCAACGTTAACTATCACTTTCATTACATCACTTCCATTAGTTTCATATACAACAAAACAAAGATATCATGGCCCCAATTCTTTGCCCTTTCCAAAAGCATCCATAGCTTTGCTATCACCTCGCTCTTCGGCACCTGAAATTTATTTGACGCATATACATGAGCCGAAGCTCGTAGGATAAAGATTAACTCATATATAATGCATGATTTGTGAGGTGTGATGAGTGTAACCAAATAAAAATGCACATTTTCACCAAGTCATTTCTTTTAACACACGCATACTCACGCACACCCAAATTTGTTTCCATTTATCCATTCGTTTACCATTTATGACTCCTTCATGTTCTTTCTCGATTTCTCACAAAATCGTATCGCCTCTAATGAACTGGTGTTGGGTGCAGCTTATAGAAACTCCTCCCTATTAATCCCAATAGGCTACGCGAAGCCATTGGGTAATAAATAGCTCTATAACTCACCACGACACAACACCACATTTCGGGGATTAACCCATGGGCATGTGGCCCCCATTTTGCGCAAGTTTTCGGTCTTTCACCACGGAACTGCTAGCCCAACTTATTCCACATCAATTCATACGATTCATTTCAGGTTAATTATTCACAACCCGAGAGTCCAACCCATAAATGGCTCCTCTGCCACTCATTACCATAATACATCATTGCGATCCCAAACCCAAAATTACCATCTCAATTTTCATTATACAATTTCTCATTTCACAACTTTCATTACACAGTTTCTCATAAATCGCAATGTTATCAATTTCTCATAGATCATAATGTTGCCAAATACCCATAACACAAGGTTGATAACAAGGCGACCATATCATTTTAAAAGGTTCACACCCACCAAGTATATATATACGTATATCAATTTGAAACTCACTTTCGTTGTAAAAAAAACCCAATCAACAGGTCCAATGCATGTATCTCAACTAAATTTAGATATATCTATAGATGTGCAATATGCTCAAGGGACTAGAAATTTAGTAAAAATGGCCAATAATAATGAAAATAACTTTATTTAAAATATTCGGCTAAAAACGGGTGAAAATGGTTAAGAAAGTTTGATATACCCTCACTATTTTAATCATAACTTTTTCTACAAAAATAATTTTCTTGCGAGAGTAGTCTTATTGGAAAGAGGACTTCCTGGGCTTCGATTTGAGTACAAAAATGACCCAATTCGAAGTCCGGATGAAGGAGATATGATCAAATAAAATTGGCCCTGTGGAGTCAGTCCGCTCGAGCGGATGTCGGGCGCTCATGCACCCAACTTTCTGCCATGTGAGCGCTCGAGCGGATAGGGCTCCGATCGAGCGAGTTAGCACCCGAGAAAACCCCAAATTTGCCCCTATTTTGAGTTTCAAACCTCCAAACACATAGCCATTTATCAAACATGCTTCAAACACTTATTTCTAACCCAAACACACTAAATTCAAGTCTCAAAACCCTTTCTTGAT
>JAUMHN010423037.1:0-13046 GCA_032360265.1 Heliamphora ciliata
CGTTAGACCAAACGACGTAATCAAAAACTCGTACTGACCATAACGAGTTCGAAAGGCGGTCTTCGCTATGTCTTCGTCCCTAATCCTCAGTTGATGATACCCTGACCTCAAGTCAATCTTTGAAAAGCAACGGGACCCCCTCAACTGATCAAACAAATCGTCAATCCTCGGCATTGGATACTTATTCTTCACCATTACCTGGTTCAACTTCTTGTAGTTTATACACAATCTCAACGAACCATCCTTCTTCTTTGCAAAGAGCGCTGGAGCTCCCCACAGTGATGTGCTCAGCCGTACAAACCCCTTGTCAAGCAACTCCTGAAACTGCACCTTGAGTTCTTGCAACTCGACCGGTGTAAAGCGGTAAGATGGCATAGAGATGGGAGTAGTTCCCAGAACAAGGTCAATGGAGAACTCCACATCTTGGCTTGATGGTAACTCAAACAGATCGTCAGGAAAGACATCCGGATAGTCACACACCACAGGAAATAACACTCCTCGAACCCCAACCAGCTCATCCAACCTGAGCGCTGAAAAGAGAAAATCAAAATCTCCTCGAACCCGAGTGACACTGGGCATAGACATCAAGCCCTCATCTCGATCACCTACAAAGTAGAAGCAGTCACCCTCTGGCGTACAGATCGAAAGTCTCTGACGCTCACAATCTATAAAGGCACAGTAGGTAGTCAGCCAGTCCATCCCTAGGATGACATGAAACGTGGTCATGTTTAGAATGATGAAATCAAACTCTAAACAACGATCGGTGACTCCTAACTCACAAGATCTACAAACTCTGTTCAACACCACATTCCCACTAACAGGGGTCTCTACGCTCAATGCACTACCTAACGGGTTTATCTATTATCCCAATGCAGATGCAAAAGTAGAAGAGATGAAAGAATGTGATGCTCCCGTGTCGATAAAAACACTGGCCCGTGATCTAAAAACTAGAAGGGTACCTCTGATCATGGCTGGAGTAGCTGCAGCATCAGGTCCAACTGGTGCCTTGAAAGCACCGGGATCAGCAAGAACATAAGCCCTAGCCTGCGATAGTCTAGTCTGCCCACCATAACCATGAGTCGATGGCTGCCTCACTGACTGAGCTGAAGCACCTCCTGCTGCAAACCTAGAAGTGTAATCTCTAGGCTGCTGCGGAGCCTATCACCTCTGTACAGATGAAGCAACCGACACTCCTGTCGCGCCCTAGACATTCCCCTCTCTGGGACAGTGTCTGCGAAAGTGCCCGGACTGACCACACCCAAAACAAATAGGTGGGTCTCTCGCCTGTTGTGACTGGACGGGCGCTGAACTTTGAGCCTGGCCCTTCTGTGGGCACTCAACTGAACGATGGCCCGACTGTCCGTATCTATAACAGATCACCCCTCTCTACTCTGGCCTTCCTGTTGAGGCCACTGAAAGTGTAGGTGCAGACGACTGCGGCTGATACGATCCAGCAAAATGAGAACTAGGTCCAGACGACCTTCAGCACTTGTTCCTGCACCCCTGAGATGGTGTATCTCCACTGCCCTACTGGTTCTTACCCTCTTTGACCCTGCGGCTATCTACCAACGAGTTCTCTACCCTGATAGCTGCTTCCACTAGCTTGATGTACACCTCTACATCCAGAGCTGCAACCCTATCCTTGATAGCAGGTTAGAGTCCCATCTCAAACCTCTGAGTACGTAACTCCTCGGTCGAGACCATCTCTGGTGCAAATCACGACAGATTCACGAACTTAGACTCATACTGGACCACAGACAGATTCCCCTGAACAAGGGAGAGGAACTCCTCTCGGTAAGTATCACTCGAAGATCTCGGGAAATACTTCTCCAAGAAGACTCTCGTGAAGGCAGCCCACGTGTCATCCATAGCGGTCTTAGCAAACTTCTACCACTCTCTCGCATCTTCCTGTAGCTAGAACGCTGCCAACTTTATGCGCAGAGCATCCTCCTTGATATCTAACGCATCGAAGATTGTCGTGGTCACTTCCAACCACTCAGTAGCAACTTTGGGGTCTGGCTCCCCAACAAAGGTTGGAGGATCCAACCGCCGAAACTTGGTCATGGCCACAGAAGCCCTTGGCTTAGGAACTCTCACCCCTGCCCTGGTAGCCTCAGCCATAGCTCGCATAATAGCCATCATCGCCTAGATCATGTCAACACTTCGGCCACAACCCCGTCCCCGGACTCCCCGCGTAGACATAGTTCTATAGAAAGCAATATAAATAGGATAAGCTTTTCTACAACATGTTACTACGTAACATAAACACATAATCATGCTATCACATAGCCACATAAGATCATGTAAACACATCTCACATACTGAGGAGAATCAACAAGATGGACTCGTCAATTTGGATAACCTATTCAGATTCCCTACTAGAATACACATCGGCCAAACGTGTTTCTAATCTGGCTTCCAAATCTGTTACTCCAAACGCCCTAAGGCAAGACTCATCAATCCTGAGATTCAACCACCTCGACCACAGATACACAACTATCATGCTCAGTAAACTATCAGCATGTCATAAAACAACGTTTAAACACATGCAACCAAGCATACACAATCAACCTCACAAGGTGATAAACCCTTTTCCCATGGCTCTTAGGTATTCGAACCCAGAGCTTTGATACCAAGTTGTCATGCCCCAAAACCCAGGGGTCACGTGAAAATCCACCAAACACCAATTTTTATGAAAATACAGGTTTTCATATATTCAAAACTGCCTGTTGAAACCAATAGAATACCAAAAAAAAGATATCACTCATAAACAAAGGCATACAGCTCCAACATACATATAGTATATCGCCTTACGGCGTACAAAACTTGCCTTCAGGAACAGGTATACCAAAAAAAAATTATAAAAGTCTTCTACCACCGCGGGCACCACCCGAGCTACTCCTCATCCACATCATCACCTGAAAATTATTTTACAGAAAATCTCACCCGTGAGCTGAAGCCCAATAGAAACAGACTATAAAGCTGTAAAGTAGGCAGGATATGCAATCATTTAGTGGGAGCTAACTCAACCACAAAATCAAAATAGGTTTTCCATCGAAAAACCCAAGTTTCCTATCAGACCACACAAGTCTTCCCAAAACGATTTTATTAACATAAAACCCAGTTTTCGTCCTTGAAACCATGTGTTGCAAATAATGCAAATAATCAACCACAGTTAAGGAAAAACAGTAATCAAAACATTGTTCCCTCACGAAATGTACCATCGTGGAAAAAAGAAGAAGAATATGATCCTATGTACCGACTCTGTCACACAGACAAAGGTAACAACTATAGACTCCTGCCCATTACCCTAGACCCGAGCCATTCAAGACTCGCTAGATAATGACAAGTTCTATACGGAGCACCATAACGAACCGCTTAATTTACGAGCGACCACTCGAGGGTACAAAGCACCCAACCAACTCAATTTACGGGGACTAACCCGAAGGTATAAAGCACCTACGCTGCGCACGTTTTTAGACTTATACCAAGCGCAACTTGTGCCAAATACACGTCATCCCGGTACATCTAGATAATCTTCTAAAAATTGAACCGTAGATCGACTACGAAAACATTTCACAAATATACATTATACATGTATATACGATCCATCCATCAATATGGAGATCAACAAAATATTTTCAAAATATTTTTTCCCATTTTCAACAAAACGTTTCAAAGCCTGAGACTCAACACCAAAGGCGAACTCCAAACCTCTAAAACATGATTTGTTAAGATTTCTATCAAAAATCATCATTTTTCACCGTTTTCAAGAATACCCTTTGAAAATCATAAAACTACATGTTATACGATGTAATAAACCAAGAAAAGTAAAAAATATGCTTTTTACTCGAAAAACTAAGGTTTAAACGTAAATATGGCATTTCATGTATTTTCTACTGATGGAAAACTATACAATTTCATATATCACCCTAATACAGCAGTAGGGTCTAGAATCCTACCTCGACGAGTCGAAACTCAAAGCCTCGAAATTCGAACCACGTCGGAACAGGAATCTGATTGGTCGAACACGAAGCTAGCAGCGTGAATAGCAAGGATCCACAAGCTGATCGTCGAAAACTAGGTTCGGTCGGATCAAATATGTAGAGAGAACGCAGAGAGAGAGAAAGAAACAAGCTTTCCCAAACATTCCAGCCCACTGGAATACTTATAGGCTCGGCAAAAAGGCAATTCAGTCGACTGAAGAGGCCACTTTAGTCGACTGAAGCTCCTCAAAAAATGTACCACCGCCTAGTTCAGTTGACCGAACCCTTCGGTCTAGTTGACCGAACTCAAGAAAAATAGTTCAGTTGACTGAACATACCAGTCTAGTTGACTGAACTCCTGTGTCACAACCTACTATTTTGGTCTCGATTTTTTTGTCCAAAGGCTAACCAAACAAGCCTAAATAAGATCCGAGAAAGTGTTAAACACATCTATACATGCTGTTTTACAACTCCAAAGCATAAACTGTGCATCGATGATATACATAACATGAAGGAAGCACGTCATCATTTATATATATAAAAAATAAAGCGGTACAGGGTCTCACGACTCGCATGAACTACTGTTTTGATTTAGGAGAACCTAATGACCCATTTTTAACCATTTTTTATCCAAAAAATAGTCCATGGACGATGTGACCATGTCCAATAGCACTTGCTTGTCCGTTTTCAAAATGTCAATCCATTAATGCTGAGTAAGATCATTTCTGATCAGATGTGACCCTAATTTGGTGGCCTTTTTGGTCTAAATATGCAGTATTAGTTTTGGTCTCCTAGTATGACAAAAATCCCAAGAGTCAATATCATAATTTTACATATTATAAAGTTGATTAGTATGTCAAGTTTTGTGATCAAATCAGTTTAACTAGCGTTGGATAGCACCAAAGTTTGTTGTTTAGCAAATTTCGAATATCGTACCCACTAATCGGGAATGACGTGAACCAAATGGAGTCTACAATTGGATCTGGAACATCATTTTAGCCCTAGTAACACTCCCCCGGCACGAATCTAACTTAAGTTAACAAGTAGGGATTCTGCACGTTTAAAAAATAGACCTATGACCACTATTAGTTGAATTTATGCCCACGAATAACTTAGAAATGCTCCTTTTATGTGAAAATGTTGTCCAAATATTATCAGATAGCCTTGATAGATCTTATTGCTGCATGTAGTGGTTTTAGTTGCCTATTTAGGCTTTGTTAAGCTCACCTCATTCAGTCTAAAGGTCTTAATAGAGTTGTCATTCTCACCCTAAAACACCCGCAGGTGTACTTTCCAAATTTTCTTTTAATCAGCCGTTGTCAAGTTATTGTTTTAAGTTATCCATCATTTTTTATTTTATTACTTTTCTTTTCTTTTCCTTTATATATATATATATATATATTTTATTACCTGTCAAGCCCAACACTTTGTCCAGCTCACTAGTTCACTCCATCACTTATATAAATATTATCCGTCAAATTGACGGTTATAATATTTATATAACTACAGTTTGATTTAAATATATGTCATTTACTTACTATCTTTACTTTACAGCATTTACTTTTCTGTTATTTAAATTTCTGTGTGTATAATATAGACCGGTAAAATATCCAACTAATATATTCACTTTTCTTGAGATTTAAGCTTATTTTAGGGACCTCCTTCGAGGTCTCTGAAATGACATTGTACTCTCTTCTACTTTACTTTTGTATTTCATCTTAATCTTTTTCTTTGTTGATTGAACGAAAATTAATTTTATCGTTAAATGTTTTATGTTTTCTTCTCATTTTACCCTTATATATATAACGCTAGAGGGGAATTAAATGATTGATATTGGAGGATTAAAAGAAAAACAGAGAGAGAGAGAGAGAGATCAATAAAACTAAAAATATAAAAAAAATCAAAAGAAAAAGAAGAGAAAAACTTGACAAATTCAATTGTCAAAACCCGCTCCCACGAGGTACTCAATCTCTGCGATGAGGCATGAATCCCACAATATCATTGTGGACTCACGAAAAACTAACAAGACTTAAAGTAGTCAAGAATAAAAATATTCACGCAAAGATCGATTTCTAAAAACATACTTCCATTCATAGATACTTAAAAACATAAGTTTAGAAAATATTCTATCCCGTACATCAAAAAGTACTAAAAATTCACTTCATTACATCATGTCTTACAAGACATATTACAACAGAAGAATCTTGGAGTATGTTTTAGGTTGTTACGTTAGAGAGTTTTGTTTATCGAATTTGTTCAATAGAAGTTTGTTTGTAAGGCCTTAAGGCCAAGAGAACATTTCTTGTATGCATGTAAGGGCGCTTGGGTTTGATTATACGCTCTCCTATTCTTTCTTCTTTGTATGGATTTTGCAAGGAATTTCCTTTTTCGAACTATTTGACGTTTAAAAGTTATGAAATCTCCTCTTTTAAGGGTTATTTATCTGTTTAAAACGTGTTGAATCGTACCAAATGTATCCTAAATTTTGAAAAATGGGTTTTTAGCTTGAAAAGAGACTTGGAGCAAGACAAATTGATAGACCGATCGATCGGTCTATCGATCCGTCTTGTGATGCTCTCGGTATTTTTCTGTGCAGGCGAGACCGATCGATTGGTCTGGGTAAAAATTTAATTTTTTTGTTCTGTTTCAAAGGCTCAGCCTTGGGGGTTATTTTTCACTCCTTTAAACCCTTCTTTTATTTTAAATAAAACCCTCAGTTGGACGTTTTTGAAAGGTTTTGAATTCGTTGATCGTTTTCATTTCAAATCGTATCGAATAAGGTAAGAATTGGTGGGTTTTGGTTTATAAAATGGGTTTTTCTTAGGTGATTCATGTGGCCCAGGGTTGGGGCATTACACGCAACCTCTAATCAATCAAAATAACGATCATTAAATATACGTAAATCAATAATTATTTCAGGATTAAGAGAATAAACACTATTCATAATAACCTTGGGGTGTGAATTAATTTATATAGTCAATATAAAATTAATTACCCCAATGTGTCTCGTTTAATACACACAAAGTGTACTAACATAGAGAGTCAGAACAATAGACGACGCTACTATCTGTTCCTCGTAACCAAGACAGGTCTACTAAAATTCTGTGCTATAGTCATACCGATGGTCTGTCCATTTTCATCTAGACTGTGAACAAATAACTTATATTCTGTAAAAACCTAAAATCTGATCTTTTGTGTGTAAGTCGTACTATACACACCAGATTAAATACTGTACAGAATAAATGACATCCATACATAATATTAAAAGAAATAATATTGCATACATTACTCATTATGATTCTTATAAAATAAAAAATTAATTTTATTAAAATAAAATTAAATACTAAAAATATAGTTTTCAATATATAATCCTAACAATCTTCCACTTATATTTAAAATCATGCTGTCATACATCTGACTCCCATGTCCTCTACATGACTATCAAAAGTTTTAGCTAGTAAGCTCTTTGAAAAAGGATCTACAAGGTTATCTCTTGATGCAATCTTGGTTACAGTAACATCACCCCTCTGTATAATTTCTCGTATCAAATGATACTTACGCTCAATATGCTTTCTTTTCTTGTGGACTCTTAGTTCCTTCGAGTTTACAACCGCTCTGCTATTGTTATAATAAAGTGTAATAGCCGACTGAATTGAAGGGACTACGTCTAGATCTAACAGGAAGTTCCTGAGCTAAATGACCTCCTTGGCAGCTTCAGAAGCTGCCACGTACTCGACCTCCATGTGGAATCTGCAACGCAGAATTGCTTGATACTCCTCCAACTAATAGCTCCACCTCCTAAGGTAAACACATAACTGTGGTGTTGGGATTTAGGGGTAAAAAAAAAAAAGGAAGTCAAAGATGTTTTGAAAAATATTTTAAACACCTTGAAAGCCAAATTTTGAAAACTCCTTTTGTTGAAAATAGAGTCGCCACTTCGTTTTTGAGAAAAACTAAGAAAAAAAATGGTTACTGATCTTTAAAACATTTAACCAGAGAAAGTGGGTTCGGGAGCTACGGTACGAATCAGGGAAGGTGTTAGGCACCCCGTTCGCCCAACCGTAAGGTTGGCCTCTACTAATCATTATTGGTTCTTTAATAGGATTCCTCAAATACATGCAAATAAAGAAAATAGAGGCAAAGGGAGAACATCCAAAATCAAATATAGAAAATATATAAAATATGTATATAGCACTCCAAAACGAATAAGTGTCAAAAGAAAAATTCTAAATCCTTTGACATACAATTTCTATCTAAAGGATACACGAAACACATACCCACAAGCAATAATATTGAAACAACCTAACTAGTATGATTTGATTAAAAGAATTAAAAAAAAAGTGCTAGAAATTGGCAAAACTAATTAAATATGAATTTGCTACAAAAGAAAAAAAAAATTATCATAAACATACTTTCAAATAAATAAATATGAATTTGCTACAAAAGAAAAAAAAATTATCATAAACATACTTTCAAATAAAGAGACTAAAACTTGCATATCACCAAAATTAACTAGGTTAACATGATAAATCAATAAAAAAAAAGAAGAGAAATGCATAAAAGAAAAAAAATGCTAAAAGAAAGCTTATTTAACAAAAAAATTTAAAATAAGAGTTTTTAAAGATTTAAAAGAAAAGAAAAGGATTTAATAAGGTATAAATGGTAGAAAATGCTATTAAGAAGAAAATTTAATTCTTTACATAAAAGATAAAAATAAGAAGAATAAAAGAATATTAAAAGATATCTTTATATTTTTGTGCTTTTTATTGTTAATAGAAGAAAAGAAAAGAAAACATTATAGATGACAAGTTAAGAAGAGTTAGTTATTAACACTTTTATATATATATTTTTTTAAAAATAGAAGAAATGGAAAGAACAATGGAGTATTTTTAAGAGAGAAAATTATGAATTATTTAAAGATAAAAATTAACTTAAAAGTCTTTTTGTGATTTTTAGTTTTAGCAAAATAAAAGAATAAAAATGAAGTACATTTTATGAAGCTATAGGGAAAGAAAAAGAAAATGAAGCTTCTAAAAATAAATACTAACATTAAAAGAAATACTAACAAAGAACAATTAAATTAATCACTAGAAGAAGAAGAAAAGAAAATGGAATATTATAAAAAATTTAAAACTAGTGACAAAAGAGAAGAAAAGAAAATAAAATGTTAGCAAATTAAGGAGACTACATTAACATTAAAAGAAAAGAAAAAGATAAAAAAATAAGAGTTAGAGAGAAAATAAAATAAAATGGAGCATTAAACTAGTGTTACAAGAAAATGAAATAAAATGCTATTAGGAGGAAAATCAAACTAACTATTGGAAAAGAAAAGAAAATGAATGCTAGAATTAAATGAGTACAATATTGATGATTATAACCATTTTAATGTAAGTGTTTTGAATTACAACAATAACGACATTATTTTGTCGTATCGTTTAATTATATTAGCACTAATTTGATGCGTATATTAAAGAAAACGACAATGTGCTTGGTGTGAATGTGTTAATTAATCAACGAATTAAAGAATTAAACTAAATAAAGTCAATTAAATAAATAAAAGATTAATTATGTAAACAAGAAGAAGTACTTGAATTGAAATTAAATGCAACCCGATCACCCCAAAAGAGAGAGAATAGGGCTAGAAGGACCGGGGATCCAAACAAGGTACCTGAATCGTGGAATCCTCAAGTCGAGAATGTGCTCCAATGGGCCAATCCTCGGGTGGTGATCCAAGCGAGACTTCGACGTCGGTCGGAGGTTCGGCATGGTTTTGGCGTCGGGGCTCGGGATCGCTTGGTATATCGACAGAGTCTCTCTCACTCAAAATTCGTACTGAAAATGTACGCTAGGGTACGATATTTATAGAATTCTTCAACCAATGAGGTGTTACCACGTTTTTGGACACGTCAGGCCATTTGGAATTGGCGGTCGCCACAATCAAAGATGGCGATCGCCATGTTTTTAGAAGGTTCCTCAAAGTTCTATGGCGGTCGCCACAGTGGGAGTGGGCGGTCGCCATGATGGAAGGTGGCGGTCACCACTTTGGGCTAGGATTTCTATAAAGTTCTATGGCGGGCGCCATGAAGAGAGTTGGAGGTCGCCTTACTTGAGCATCAAGTTTCGATGGTTCGTCAAAATTTCATTGGTTTGAAGGTTTCGGGTTCAAATACCGAGCTTGGATCACTTTTTGAGGATCGTACAGAGGCACTAATTCACCTATTTTCATCATCGAATTCGCCTACGATTAGGCGGGGTCAAATTGGGGTGTCTACAGTTGCCCCTTTTTGATATAACTTGCATAGCAACGCGTGAAGCGGGTTATATCAAAGACCAAGAGACAAAAACCATTTGACCGAGCCATCAATCTTAGGCCACAAGCACATAAGCATGCATATGATGTCGGTCGTACTCAAATTTTCATCGAACTGCCTACGTACCCCTTTTGCTAGGGATCAGACCAGAACGTAGTTTACGAGGTAAAATGCAAAGATGTAATGATAAGAAACATGATGTGGATGCTAACATGGTGCAGATAGGTATAGCGTAATGCAAACATGAGTCAGCTTAAGGTCATGAGGAGGACCGACGAGTCAGTTTAGGGTCATAAGTGGGACCGACGAGTCAGTTTATGGTCGTGAGGAGGACCGATGAGTCAGTTTATGGTCCCGAGGAGGAACGACGAGCCAGTTTATGGTTGTGAGGAGGATCGACGAATCAGTTTATGGTCTCGAGGAGGACCGACGAGTCAGTTTAGGGTTGTGAGGAGGACCGACGCATCAGGCGTCAAATTGATAAGTTAAGTTAAGATCTAAGAACGCGGGAAGTTAAGTTAAGATCTAAGAACGCGGGACTTAGAATTAGGTTTATCGGAAGCGAGATTGAAATACTCAGAAGCCAAGTCACAGCTGAGAATTTTCAAAAATTTGGGACGAGGTGCGGGATTATGGCTTTAAATTAAATTTATCGGAGGGAGAAAAGCACCTTAAAAGACAAGGGTTTAAAAATTCATACAAGATTTTCTTGAAGAAATTTCTGAGATTTATAAAATTATTTTATGAAAAGTTTATTATAAAGAAACACGCTCATCAAAATAATTAAAACTTTATTTTTTGGAATTTTTATTTTATATATTTTATTAATCTTATATATATATATATATATATATATATATATATATATTTATTTATTTATTTTATTTTTTGAAGAGGTCATTTTTAAAATTTTATACTTTTCTAAAAATTATTTTTGCTAAAAAGAAGATAAGTGAAAATAAACGAAAGATAAACAAAACACTTATTAAAAAGACCCCCAAACAGCTCCTTCCATGACATGACTGTTGACAGTCTGGGGAAGAGGAACCGTCTCCCCTCTGACATAGCGGTCGCCATGATTAAAGCTCTTCGAAAGTGGCGATCGCCGGATAATATCCCCTTAGACCTAGCGGTCGCCGCAAAACCCTTGGCATACCTGGCGATCACCGACATTGGACATGGCGACCGCCAACTATAGGTGAGCATAAGGACCTCTAGGCACGCGGTTTTGGTTCATTTGCTCCCTCCTCACTCTCTCTCTAGCCTCCGGTGCTCTCGAGTTCTCTCTTGCCTTCTCTTGCTTCTTCTCGTTCTTTGAGTTTTTTTTGTGCCTTGTTCTTCGTAGTGCGAGATGTTTATCTTATTGTTCGTGATTCCCTTTCTATTCATGGCGGGCCAGGGCCATGGAGATGATGATTCGGTGTCACGACGGGACCCTTCCGCCAGTGGGGGTACTTCCACGCAGCCTATCGCTGCGATGGATACTCTTGTGCTCGAGGCGGAGCTTGCCTCCCGTCGAGTTACCGAGGAGGCGTGAGCAGCTGCTGAGGCTCAGGCGGCTGCTGACGCTGTTGCAGAGGCCGTGATGGCTGACTTTCTGGTCCCCGATGCTGGAGACGGTCATCCGGCACCTTTTGACCCGCACACGTATGATCCATTACCACATCGCGCGACTCCTCGTGGCTTGAGACGCTATGAGCCTCCCGAGGATGCTGTTGCTGCCGACCTTCTTCTGCGGGAGCCTAACCATCATATATCTCGTCGACGCCCATTGGTAAGTATCCCATCCTTACTTGTTTTAATACCAGAGCATAGAATATCAAATGTAGACACATGTGTAGGATCCCCCATAAGATGCGTTTTTTGATGATGATGGCTGATGATGATGATTTATTTTTGATGCATTGAATGATTTTAATGTGTGAATGCTGATTGATGAATGAAGATCGGGATTTAAGCTTAACTTAGGTAACTATGCAATGGAGATCAAAACAATAGGGACAACTAGGATCTTTAAACAACCAACAAAAATGGGCAATTATTTTAGCGAAAATCTTTAAAGTAAAAGGCTTAAGTTGTTTATTTTAAGAAAAATACAAATTCAAGGGGGGGAATTTTTTTTTTAAAATTGAAGAATTTTTTAAAATCATTAGAAAATTTTGAGAAAATTCTAGAAAATATTAGGAAATTTTGAAAATATTTTGGAAAAATTTTAAAAAATTTTAGAAAAATTTTGAAAAAATTTTGGGAAAATTTTAGAAATATTTTAGGAAAATCTTAGAAAATACTAGAAAATTTATGAAAATTTTGGAAAAATTATAATGAATTTTGAGAAAATTTTAGAAATATTTTAAGAAATACTAGAAAATTTTTAAAAAAATTTGAGAAAATTTTGGGAAAATCTTAGAAAAATTTTGAGAAAATTTTGGGAAAATTTTAGAAATATTTTTGAAAAATTTTAGAAAATTATAGAAAAATTTTGAGAAAATTTTATAAAAAATTTTGGGAAAATTTTAAAAAAAATTTAGAAAATACTAGAAAATTTTTAAAAATTTTGGAAAAATTTTGGGAAAATTTTAAAAATATTTTAGAAAATACTAGAAAATTTTAGAAAATTTTGAAAAAATTTTAGAAATATTTAGGAAATCCTAGAAAACTTTAAGGAAAATTTTGATAAAATTTTAGGAACATTTTTAGAAAATCCTAGAAATTTTTAAAAAACCTTGTAAATTTGAGGAAAATTTTAGAA
>JAUMHN010423045.1:0-13043 GCA_032360265.1 Heliamphora ciliata
TAGGCATAAGTGCCAAATACGTTTGGTTCATTAAGGAATTTTTATTTATCTTAAATTTTGAATTAAATGTATTATTCAATTCATTCAGTTGCAGTGTAGAAGTGATTTGAATAATAACATAAAGATCATCTACCAATGAACTAGAACAGATAAACCATTTATTATCTTTAATAACCACAGAATTATTAAAATAAATCAAATATTTGTCTTTAACCAATCTATAAACATAAACTAAGTTCTTTCTAATAGAAGATACATAATGACAATCTCTCAATATTAAAACTCGATCTCTACTAAAATTGAAAAGTGGCATATCTCATTGCAACTGCTGTCATCCTTGTATTATTGCCCATCTCTCACTAAAACTCGATCGCTTGCACCGCTCTAAGTTTCTGCAGTTTGCCTATTGAGACAGTGACCTTATTTGTCTATAATCATGGACTTATTTGTCTATAATCATGGACCGGTGGGATTAGACTTCGTTTGATTCCAAGTGCAATTCATGATCCCTAGGCCTTGTTTGGATATATCCCATAAAGCTTTGATTAAAAACCACATCAACTAATCAAGACAAACGGAGCCCATTCTTTATCAAAAACAAGGAATCCCAAACAGAATCCCATGGTTTCTAATTCATGATTCACGTGGCTATCAATTTGACATTAGGATTTCGATGATTTCAACTTTGTAATCCCAAAGCAAGTGTATTCCATTCATGATCTTTTGATCCATATGACTATCAATTTGATATTAGGACTCCTAATCCATGAGCATGATAATCAAGTGTTCTTCAATTGCTCTTCATACGGTTCATATTATTCTTTTTTTTCTATTACATAAAATCAAACAAAATACAAAAAATTGAATTCAAAAATTAATAATTTTACATAGAATCAATCCTATGCCCCTAAAAAGTTTATAATCAATCTACTAAGATCAACCTCTATGATTAAAAAAAATTAATAATCATTATTCAAACTATGCAATCAAACATGCAAATAAATAATGATCATTACAAGTCGAGATTAGATTACCTGCAAAACCGAGTTATCACAATTTAAACCTACCATAACTCGTGATAAAATCATTCATAATCAAAGACGGCTTTAATACCAAATGTTGGGACAAACTGCCAAGATCCTAAGATTATGTTTATGATTTTAGTCAAAAATAATCCGAACAGATAAATGCCAAAATAGACTCTAGATTAAAACTTTTGATATCGAACAATTAAAATAAAATCAGATAAATACTTCCAAAGTTAGTTTTAGAATTATACATTTCAAAATATGGTTGGATGATTTCGGATGCTACAACAATTTTCAATCAACGATCTGTCGTGATTTTTGACTTCTAGTCAAATCTCCGACACAAGCTTTCTGCTGTATTCCCGAATGCTAAACACGAACAAAGTGTGGACTTTTATCTATCGTGTTCTTCAAAACCTTCTTGATTAGATTTAGAAATTTTAAAAAATGTGAAAATTTTAGCCATCTATTTACTAACTGAATAATATGAATTCTCGCATCAGGTTATATATATATATATATACAATATGGCCTGTAGAGTAAATATGACTTGGACTCTTAATATAATTATGAAAACCTACCTCAACTCAGAAGTAATTTCATAAAAACATTAATTATAATTAATTTCAGTAAAAAATTATAATTGCATTTTCAGCCATATTATCAAAATTGTAGTATTCGAATTCCTGTTATTAAATGCTTATTTATTCTCTTCACGTTAAGATTCTCGATATCCACCAATTAAATTAAATTACTGACAATTATATTTAATCGATTTCTTAAATAAAATCTTTAAGACTTTCCACTTAACTTATTTGACTACTGGATTATAAAATCCACATGTAGGGTTTGACTCAGTCAAAATTTATAAACTTCCTTAAGGGGGTATCGTCAATCCCAATCTTTTGAGATGTGAATTTTGTCAATAATTAATATTCACCATATAATTAATATCGTTATCAAACTCACCGGGACTATAGACCAATACAAAATCGCACCCTCTAATAAATCAAAATAACGAATATTAAATATACGTAATTAATTAATTATTTTGAAATTAAGAGTATACGCACTGATAATAACCATGTGGTGTGAATTACTTTATATAGTCAGTGTAAAATTAATTACCCCAACATGGTTCTGCTCAATACACACAAAGCACACTAGCACAGCGAGTTGGAACAATAGATGACGCTATTATCTGTTTTTCGTAATCAAGATAGATCTACTAAAACTCTGTGTTACAGTCGTACCGATAGTTTGTCTAATTCTCTCTAAACTATGAACCAAAAATTTATATTCCACAAGAAACTTTAATCTGATCTTCTATGTGCAAGCTAAACTTTACACACCAGATTGAATACTATGTAGAATGAAAGACATTTATGCGCGTCATTAAATAAATAATGAAATGCATACATTATTCATTAAGATTTTCATAAAATAAAAAAACTAATTTTATTAAAAAATAAAATTATACACTAAAACCAAAACTATGATTTTTAGTATACAATTCTAACAAAAGTGCTGGTTTAATCCTACAAAATAGAGTGTGCTAAGTCTCGATATTGTGTTTAATAATGTATTTTGTAGTGTTTTATTTAATAGAGTCAGAGATGATGACATCGAATATAGAAGAGTGTAAAAAAGGACAAAAATGAGATAAATGCCAAAAGGAAATTAATGCAAAAGATTCGTCTAAAAGGATTCAACCATGTCCGGACGGTAATTTAACAACATTTCCGTTAGGACAAACTCAACCATGTCCAGATGGAACCATGACAGAAACAATTTCATCCGGACAAAATTGGTCTGCGTCTGGACGAAACATCCATTGGAGAAAAAGCGTTTGAACTGAACGTCGGTTAAGGCATTCAAGATCTTCAAAAATAAGAATAAAGACTAATCAAGAGGCATAGAGGCTCGAAAAAGTGTCAAAAAGTCGAATACGGAGGCTCAAGACTTATTTCTTCGTCAACTTTTCATGGATTCGAGCCACAATATGAGTGACTAAATCTTCTCTATTCAAGGGATGATGAATCCTAACTCGGTATTTTAGTAGTAGTAATTTTAATTATAAAGTACAATATTTTCAAAACACCAACAATTTCTATTATAAATTATAACTACTTTTTATTCTATTTCATATTCAAGTTTCAATATTCACCAAATTAATACAATTTCTGCTATAAACTATATTTTATAAGTTATTAATATTAACAATACCAAATATCACCATTATAATTGTGCACAAATAAATGTATTTTCTAACAATAAGAAGAAAAAAAACCCAGAAAAAGGATTGCTTATGGAAAATGAAAATGAAAATGAAAAACAAAAAAGGAAGGAAAAAAAGATAAAAATGAAAATTGCAATTATCGATGTTTGAATTTTCAAATAATTTGGCGGTGGATGCCCTCACTATTGAACCTCTCCCCGCCAATTTCTCAGAGTTTTTTCATATTTAGTTACCGTGTCGGCACTTCATCGGCTGTGGCATCGCCATGCGAGTTGACTCAGAAAATCACTGAGTCATTCTAATTTTCTTAAACAATTATTTTCCACTTTATAGATTCTAGTACCTGTGAAGTGATCTAACTCCCTATATTATTTATTTTTGAAAAATGTTATGTACAGTTTTAACACATTATTTTCATAAAGAGTTGATTCTACAAAATTGTAAAACTCATTTTATGTGAGACGAGTGTGTTCGAATCTATAAAAATTTATAAGCATGTTTAGAGTTTTAAATGGATTAGAACAAATTAACGTTTCTATGACTAATAATCTTAGGACACCAAATTCACCAAATTTCATGTGCTCAATTTAATTTCATCTTGTTGACTATTTACTCTTAAAATAAAAAAATTTATCTGGTCCAACCCAATTTATTCGTTTATTAGTTTCATAGGTCAAAAAATAGGTCAAAAGTAAGATTAAAAAATGAAAAGATAAAAAAAATAGAACAAAAAATAGGAAATAAAAAAATTTACTAATAACTATATACAAGACAAATAAAATACAATAAATACTAATTTAGTTCAAAAAATAGTTATATAATGACATTAATAATTTATTAAATTCATCTAAAGTTTCAAACATATACAGTTGAGATTGTAATGACTTTGTTCAAACTTTCAATAACTCAGATCCCGGAATAAAATCACTTATTTTGTTCACAAGACATAAATGTGGTGTTTGACATTGTTGAAATTATTATTTTATAAATTATTATTTGTAATAAAAATTATATGTATTTGATAAAAATTATAACTTGTAATTGAAATAGAAAAAAAAATAGTTATAAGTTGTAGTAGAAATTATAAGTATTTGAAAAAATTTGTAACTTATAATTAAAATTTGTAGCAGTATGCTAAAAGCTATTATTAATAGATTTACCAAACACCACCAAAATGTTTTATGTATTTCTATTTCAAAAATCCAATATTTTTTTCTAGGCCCTGTTTTGAATGTCTAAAAAGCCTTGCTTTTAAGATATTAAGTTTTTTTAGAAAAAAAAAAGAATTTAAAAAAATAAATTGTTTGGGATATATAACTTCTTATAGTAGCTTTTTTGTTTTTTGTTTTTGTTTTTTATTAAAATGTCTAATATACTCTTACTTTTTATTTTAAATTATAGTATTTGGAATATTGACACATTTTTTTTTATTTTTGTGAGAAGAGTTGACTTTTTAAATTAAGAGTATTATAGTAATTTTACTTTAAAAAGAGTTGGGGTGTTTAGAATATGTATAATTTTTTTTCTTAGAAAAATAAATAAAAAAAAGTTTGTTGATTTTTTTAGAAAATCAAACAATATAGCTTCAAAGTTAATTTTTCTTGTAAAAAATTAATTTTTAAGTGATCTCAAAAAGGAATATTGACACATTTTTCTTTGTGCATCACTTTCGACTACTATTGCTATCTCTTGCTATTATTACCGAATAACACATCCGACCATGATCTCCGGCCATTGCATTAATCCATAACCTCCAACTACCACTTTTCAAATATTTATGTGCCAAATATGTTTTTATTTTTATTTTTTTATAAAAATAAACAAAAACGTATTTTTTATTTTTTGTAAACAAAAATTAGAAAACTGTAAACGTTACCAAATGAGGCCTTAGTGTTTGGTTATATAAGCAAAGGCGGGTCAATGCATTAGTTCAGTCCATGCATGTATACATTTCTTTTAGCGTTTGTTTGGGTTGTCTAAAAAATTTAATTTTTAAAAAATTTAGCCTTAAAAAAAAAGAATAAAAAAAATTAGATTGCTTGGGATAATTTTTTGTAGTAACTTTTTTATTTATTTATTTTTTATTGAAATGTCTAAAATATTCTTATTTTTAATTTTTAAGTTGTAATATTTGGAATATTGGCACGATATTTTTTATTTTTGTGAGTAGGGTTAACTTTTTAAAATTAAGATATTATAGTAATTTTGTTTGAAAAAAGATAGGGTGTTTAGGATATGTATTGACTTTTTTCCTTAGATTAAGAGATGAAAAAAAATTAGTTAGCTTCTTTTTTAAACTAAATAGGTCAGTTTAAAAGCTAGCTTTTTTACGCAGAAATTGACTTAAAAACTATCCCAAACAAGCCCTTTATGTATTTTTTTTCACTTAGCTACTAAAATGTGGGAAAAAATATTATATTTACCATGATATTAAAAAGTGTACAAACCCTTCACATGAAGTTTGTCCATTATAATTATGAATATCTTACCGTTTATATTGTTTTGAAACAAAATTAGTATATCGATTACTTAATTTTATACTATTTAAAATATCAAATGGTATCGATTTGTAATGATTGTATTGCATGCACCGACGTACCAATCATTATTGAATAATTTCAAGTACGTACCGATCAACCAGTATAGTTATAATTTTTTTGTACTGTTTTTTTTTTCCTTTTGTTTCTTAGTTTTTCACTTTAATTCAAATTTTAAATACATCATAAAAAGAGTGTTTTAAAACTCATTATGAGGAGCTTGGCAGCTCAGTGGTCTTAACCTTATAGACTCCTCACTCAGTCAGCGGTTCGAGTCCCCCCATCCCCCATCCCCCATCCCCCTTTCCCTCTCCTCCCCTCCTCGCTGCACATGTACTCCACATAAAAAAAAACTCATTAATTATTATAAAAACACTAAAAAGAAAATCTATATCACTTTTAATTAATTTAGACTGGTTAACTAAAAATATTATAGAAGTGTCTATCTCTACTAATGTATAAAGGTAAGCACCTATTTAGTGTGATTAAAGTTGTGTAGATTTTTAGATACCAAAAATATCCTTACTTAGTTTTTTAATATAAAAAAAAATCTCATTTGATTGTATCCATTAAACTTTTTCCACTACCTAATTTACAAATTACTATACTACTATATAAAAAGAAAGTACCCATTTGGTGTGACTAAAGTTGTGTGAATTTTTAAATATAAAAATGCCTCTACTTAGTTTTTTGATACAAAAAACAATTTCATTTGATTTTTATTCATTAAATATTTTTCCATTCTAGTCAAACACAAAAAATCATACAGTTTCAAAAAAGGTAAGGACAAGTAAATGCTCCCATTAATATATTATTATAGATAGTATAGATTGCCATTCACAATTTTAAAACTAAATTATTTTACTATTTAATTTTTGTACTTTATCTCAATTCTTAAATACACTTACACACGTATGCATGTGTCCACCGTAAAAATATTATTAAAAAATATTTTAAAACAAAATATATAATATTTTATAACAGTAAAAATAAAATAATATCAAAGATTTGATCGGTACTAATACGTACTATACCAATAACAAAAAGAAAAATTAATTAAAAGTCCTCTAAATTTAAAAATAATATGACTTGGCGGACTTGTACGCTGAAAAATTAATTAAAAGTCCCATTTAGAGGACTTGTACGCTGAAAAATTAATTAGTGATGACATGGACAAATATACACTTACGCCAAACTTGTTCTCACTCTCTACTTTGCCCCCTCTCACACTCTCTCTCCCTCCCTCCCTCCCTCTGGTAGACTCACCACCAGATCCGTCATCGCCGTCCCTCGATGTCGCCCCTCGCAACGATTACCGTCGTCCCTCGCTGTCACCTGGATCAGGTTTTACATCACCGTGTCGCTTAGATCTCATTCCAGCGTCGTGCCATCATCCCTCGCCGCCATCACCCCCGTCCCTCACCATCACCCCTCGCCTCCACCTGGATCTGATTTTGCCATCACCGTCGTTCTCCACTCCGAACGAGATCTGGAGTACTGTCGCCTCCCTCGCCTCGCCGTCGCTCCACTCCTAACTGATTCAAATTCGTCGCTCCTCGCCGTTCTCTAGTTCATTAGGTGTTCAGATCCTAACTCTGTGTGTGTGTGTGTGTGTGTGTGGTGATGGGTGGTTGTGGTTGTGGTCTGGTGATGTTAGTGATGATGTTAGAGAACAATCTCATTCTTAAGATTGTTGGGAGAAATTCAACGCCACAATACAAAATATACATGCTCGGTGATCCAGAAAATACATCTTTATTAATATACAACGATTTCAATGAACTGAATTACAGGAAAATGAAACAATAGAAATAACATAAATAGAATATGCAAACCGAATCCTGCAATCGCAGTTTCCTTAAGAATGATTCACCGCCTACCGAGGGTGTTGTAGGTTTTCCACCGGCGTCACTCTCCTAGGATAAAACCGCTACACGATCGTTGGAACACCACTAAGGATCGGCTACGAACGTACTCCGTCTGTCTTTCTCTCTCTTACAGCTTGTAATATAATCTGAGTTGTATCTCTTCTTTCTCACCTCTACTGTCTTCCATGTAACCTTTGCTCTGTCTATTTTTCTCTGTCTTCTTCCTTTTTCTCTATCCTGGAAAACTGAATAGGATGACAGTATATATAGATCTTTCATTATGGAGGGGGTTACAGGGGAATCAATAGCCATGAATGGTATTGATTTTCTTGATTCAATTGCTAATTGAATGGCCAATTCAATTGCAATTGAATTCTGCTATTGAATTCTGGAATTCAATGGCCAATGAATTTACAAAAATTCCAACAAATTTAACGTCTAAATTAATAGATAGAATACCATTTAAATATAATTGTACTGTTGTTTCAATCAAAAGAAAATATTTAAACTTCTACAATTATATTTTACGAGAATTTATATTTTAAAATCGGTATATAATAACACGTTATCAACAATATTAAAAATATAATTCTTAATACATGAAACAAATCAATTATTGAATCAAACCACATAAAGAAGTAACTTTGCATTCAACACTATAAAAAAGATTAATTAAGCTCTTAAAATAGCATATTTATAATTGTGTAGAATATCTCAACATTAGTGATATAATTAAATTTATAGTTTGTAAAAAATTTTGTCATCATGACTTTTTAAGAGCTAGGAATATATCATCTGTGTTTGAAATAAAAATATTGAGAGTAATAATCTGATGCAATGTGTTAAAATTAATTATTTTGTATTTTTATATTATCATGGGTCAACTAAGGTATTTTTATATTATCATGGGGTCAATTATAATTTTTTAATAGAATCAATTAGACACTAACTAAAAAAAATATAATAATAACAATAATAAGAAGAAATTTGATGGGGTCAATTGACCCCATAGCCCACCATGCGGAGTCCTCCCTGCGTCCATGTCACTGCCACACCACCATCGGTACACCACCATGCGCCACCACCCAAACCCGCCACCAACAGCCACTTCCTTATCCACCTAACACCTCCACAACACCACTCCAGACCACTACAGCTACTCCAGAACCACCTCTGAGCCGCCACCAACAAAATCCTCCTTTTGAGTTTCGAAAATCGGTTTTACCAAGCCACCTTTTACCACCTCGGACCGGGAAACTTACCTCCGTAAGTTTAGTTAGTACCATCTCACGGCAATCTCCACCTACCCATAAACGGCCGTCAAAATCAATGTCCGAACTTCCCAAATGGAGCTACCGAAGTTCAACGAAAAAAACCAAACCAACTCCTCCCCACGGTGTTGTCACCCCGCGCATGCCTCTGTTCTTTTTAATATTTAGACCATTGTTAAAGAAATTATGATTTGTTAGCTTCTTTTAATAAAAAGTTTTAGAGGTGTTAGTTTTCTTTTAATAAATGTTTAATAAAAATAAATCTTAATGCAATAAATAAAGGTAAGTTTTTATAAAATAACTTTTTGAAAATATAAGGAATATTTACTAAAATTTGTATTTTTACATGCATATGAGTTTTAGTTAAGTTTTATAAGATTTTTATAGACTTAAGACAAATAATTTGAAATTTTTTATAACAATAAAATTTGAAAATTTAAGGAAAAAACTTATGAAGTTTTACTAAAACTAGTATGTTTACGTGATTTTTGATCCTTAAATTTCTCTTAATATAAAAATTATGATGTTAATAAAGTATCCTCGTGTATTTATCTAAATTTGGGAGCATAAGAATAAATTGTTAACTAAATGAGCTAAGTAAATAAATTAAGAAAAATTTTAAAATTTTAGCTAAATTTTATTATTTGAAAGTTTTAAATTGTAAATAAATTTAATAAACAAAAATTCTAAAATACGTAATTACAAAGAATTAGTATTCCACACTTATGTGCGGATTTGGTCTCTTGTTAGGTTCTGAATTTTTGTCACCAAAAAAATAGAAAGTTGGGAACGAAAACAAAAGAAATGGTGTTGTTACGTTAAAAATAAGGTGAGAGTGCTTAGTATTATTTTAAACTAAGATGCATGAACTATGTTTTAAATTTTTTTATTACTCATCTTTCGAACAATGTGAACTTACGATAGCTTGATTTTTACATTCAAATGCTATGAGATGTTTGAATACGATATCTGTATCTTTTGAAAGCATATGTGTGTAAAAAGAGAATTTTGATAATGTTATGATTTTATGTTTTAAATTGCCAAGTTATAAAGGTTTTCGACCCTTTATATCCCGATAGGGGAGATTACCCAACTACAAATTTTATTTGTCCCTAGCGAGGAAGTTTTTCATTGAGCGGGGGTTATTTTACTTTAAAAGTTTTTCGAGCTAAGTCTCAAGTTATGGCACATACCACTAGTGCTTGGTGAATAGTAGCTCACATTCCATCGCGTTACTATTCGTGCATTGAGAATTAAGATTACGGTACCGTTAGAACTTTCGATCGTGAAATTGACGATTAGTTGAATACTGTTGGCCTGTTGGATATGGGTTATGAATGAGACGTGTAATTTTTGAATTATGGCAGTTATAATAAAAGCTTTACTTTTGAGTATGAGACGGTGAATTCCATGATTTCTGGCTGTTGAGTATAAAGTGATATTTTTTCAAAGCTTGAGAAAGTTCCTCATGTGTTGTGAGATTTTGTCACAAGAAAATGACGTATTTTTGTCTCTTGTGAAAAGCATAAAGTTTTTGTTTCTCTAAATGAAATGACTATTTTCTATCTTGTTCACTATAATACTAAATGCACTTTTTTGTAATCTTTGTGGTTACAGATAGAAAAGATAATTAGAGTTGGTCCCCCACAGTCATCAGATCCATGGACCCGGGCTCATAGTAGATTGTCATTGTTTCTTCAAATCTTTTGTTAACATGACCTGAAAATATAAAGTTTCTGATGTACGAAATGGCGTATTCTCTAGTATGTACAATTATTTTGTTCTTGTAAATAAATAATTCATGTTTGACTCGTATAAATACTCTTTGAGCATCTCAAGTCATATCGGTTTTGTTTTTTTTTTCTGTCCCTGAAAAGAGGGTGTGACAAACAAGGTTATAAAGTATTGTAATAATATATAGTATGAATAAAATTATACTCAATAGAGGCATTATCTTCGTGCAAATTTATTTTGGAATTATTTTTTGAAAAACATATTTTCGGCTTATGTGGAAAAATAGTCATATGATTTCGCTTTTTATTATAAGACATTATCACTTTTAACTTAAATTTTGATAAGTATAACTCGGCGTTTTAAAAATGTATCTTTTTGAAAATATTTTATTTTGAAAATATATGTTCCAAAAACTGGTGCAAAGTTGTGTAAAAATATACCTGATTTAGCTCAAACAAAAAATGTACTTAAATAAAATGTTTAAATGAAATTTCTACAGATATAAGCCTAATGAAAAAAAAAAGTAAATGGAAAAAGTTTATAAAGAATATAAACCGTGTTTCCAATTTACATCAGTTAAATTGGCGGAGTTTATATATTTCAATTGACTCAAATAAAATTTTCTTTTAAACATAAATAAAGATCTTAAAGGAAAATAGGTAAAAAGGAAAAGATTTTACTTGATATTATACCAAATCAAAATAAGTAGAATTGTTAAAAATATTGAATACAAATTGTAAACTTTATACTTAATTAGGAAGTCATAATTTAACTAAAGAAATTTTAATTATAGGCCAATCACACAATGATTTATGATTTTTTTTTTGTAAAAAATTAAAATTTTGAGAAAAATGAATTGAGAGTTTTGAGCTCAAAGAAATGGGGAGGTTTTGCTATAATATAATAGGTAGATAGATAGATAGATAGATAGATGTATGTGAAAAAGAAATTTATGAAAATTAAAAACAGTTCAATCAATACATAAAAATATCTAACAGTTAAAATATGGGCACTGGATCATAAATTCCAAGTAACTCCTTGATATATTGTTTTTTAAACAAAATAAATTTTAAATGTTTTTTTACAAATAAATATGATTTGTGATAAAATTAAATGAATAAAAAATAATTTATCTAAGCAGAGAGCCTAAGTTGTGGTCCATTGAAGATTAAAATCATTTAGAATAACAAAAAAGAAGATAAAACATTAAATAATAACTGTTTCGAAAAACATGCACATATTGCCAAAGTGAATTTAAAACATTAAGAAAATTATAAACAAATAATGACCTAAAAAATAATAAGATTTAAGTAAATCTCTTACTGCCAAACTACTAATTAGAAAAACAAATAAAAAATTAAGTATCCATCATTTGAGATTTAAACAGGTCATTATGCAAAAGTCCTAGAACTCAACAACTAATAAGAAAAAAAATCAATAAAAATCAATAACCAACATGTAGGGATCCAATCCCTTTTTATTTTGAGTGTTAATTAAAACTTGTTATGAGACCTCATGTGGGAGATGGAAATGGGTTTAAATGTGCGAATGAATTGAAATTTTTTCATGGTAACGGTCAGTAGCGACTCCAAGAATCTTTATTAATGGGGTTATTTAAAATTTAAAATTTTATTTATTTTATAAAATAATAATTTTTACACTATTTAATAATTAATTATATATTACCAATATACTACAAATTAAATTATACGTATCAATTAATAAGTGAAATACACTTTTGAAATAATTATGTTGTTGTTTTGACAAAAAAATATAAATATATAAACTTTTACAATTGTATTCAATTAGAATTTATGTTTTAAAATTAGTACATAATAGTTTAGTTGTCAATAATATCAAAAATATCATTTTTAATATGTGCGACCAAACAATCATTGAAGCAAATTACATAAATAACTTCGTATTCAACTCTACAAAATGGTTGTTAAGCTCTCAAAATTGCATATTTATAATTGTAAAAAATAGCTTAATTCAGTATTTTATATTATTATGGGGTCGATTATATTATTTTAATGAGATTAATTATACACTAGTTAAAAAATTCTGTAATAATAATTTTTTTTAAAAAAATTCATGGGGTTAATTGACCCCACAATTTCCTTACTGGCGCCATCCTTGGTAACAGTAATCATATGTTTGGTATTGCATAAGGATCATTATTGATGATTGTTTCAATGAGTTTTGAGACGTTTGGATAAAAGTCATAATTTTATATGATCATTTTTTTTAGATTCGCGCACAGCGGTGACCACTCGAGCAGACACGAGTCCGCTCGAGTGAACAGTCAGCAGACAGCTCTTTAAAAAGTGCAAATGAGCCCTTTTTTCTCATTCTCTTTTCTTCTC
>JAUMHN010423054.1:0-13041 GCA_032360265.1 Heliamphora ciliata
AAATAAAATGGTACAGGGTTTCACGTGGCTGGACTCGTAGCTCGAAATTGGTTTTTGCCATGGGTCAGTCGATTCAGTCGATTGGATCGTCGTTTAGGTGGTTCAGTCGATTGGAATGGGAAGTCAGTCGACTGACTTGTGTTTTGGGGGAATTTTTGTGAAATTATAGTAGCATGTTTTGGTCGATTAGGTGGGGGTTTAGTCGATTGGGGTCCTATGTAGGGCATTTTGTTGTTTTGGTGGTTGTGTTGTAGCTTTTCGATTGATTGCCTCTCCTCTAGTGGGGTTCAATCGACTGCCTCTCCTCTAGGGGCTTTCAGGTAATTGAATTATGCGGTTCTGTCAACTGAACTCATGAAGAGGGGTGGGGGTCATTTCTGATTTTGGTTAGTCGTGGTGGGGCTATGGTGGCTAGTTGCATTGTCGTCCTCGGGGATGATGTGGTTTGAGAAAAAATGGGGTTTCGACGAGAATAGTTTTGTGGGAGGTTTGGTGTTGGTCTTTAGATATGTTTTGTTCTATAAGTTGTTGGTCGTGTTGGGTATGTGGCATGTGATGTCGTGACGAATTATGTGGTGTCGTTGTGTGGAACGTAGTGGTTATACGTGATTTGTGCTTCTATGCTTATAAAACTCTAGTTTTATTTATGCATGTTGTAGGACGGATATGTGATCTTATGTGGCCTTATGTGGTCGTGGTGCATTTAAAGCTCTAATTTTATATATGCATATGTTGCACTTGTTAAAACTCTGGTATTAAAGTGGTATAATGAGGGCGTATATGGTCTTATGGTTTTACCCCGTGAAGATATATTGATGAGGGCGTATGTGGTCCTACGGTTTTATCCCGTGAAGATATATGTTAACTCCGTATGTGTTGCATTATGTGAATGGCATGTGTTGTATGTGGGGCTCGAAAGAATCTTGGCTCGTGGGAGTCTATCTTTCCTGGTAAAGCATTGTAATATATATATATATATCAAACTTTTTTGTTGAGGTTTACATGAGCAGTGATATAAAAACTATTTTTCAAGTGTTTTTCTCCTAAGACTCGTATGAGTTCAGATATAAAAACTATTTTCAAAATTATTTTCAATGCTCATGTGAATTAAAAACTGCACGTTATTTTCCTAGCATGTTTAGCTTTTATTTCATGTTTGTCTAGTTTCTGTTGAGTTTTGGCTCACGGTGTGGAATTTAAAATGTTTTTTAGGTACCAGTCACGCAGGTTGATCCGGAGGAGCCGGTTAGGGGTGGAAGATTTGTAGTCTTTCCTTTTTGCTCTTTTTGAATCATGTATGGTTATAACATGTTTCATCGGTGTTGGAACCGTATATTGTATGCCTTTTTGGCGGGTATATTTAATGCATGTATGTTTTATTTTGTGAGTAAACATCGAGTTGGGTGTTTTATATGATTATTTTTGGGTGTTTCACGTGACCCAGAGTTTGGGGTGTGATACAACTGAACAAAGCGCAAGAAAGACTCCAAAAATAATCCCTAAAAATTGTGGCAATTCCCTATTCGGCGCCGCTGCCATCTTCTCCATTTTTCCCCTATTTCATGCTACTTCCAAACTTCGTTCCTCCCTTTAGAAAATTGGCCGAGATTCACACACCATTGAAAACTTTCACTCGGGATTCAAGAGATACGCGTTGAGAGGAGTAGATTTAAGCTATCCAAGAACTGGATTTCAAAGGGCCTGAAAGTTAGGGTTTATATTGATTGGCGGAATTCTGAGGCATTGGAGGCATCAAGAGTGGGATTAAAGGTCATGGAGCAAGGGTTTCAGTTTGATGTATCTAGGAGAAAAATTTTAAGGTGGCTGAAAACCTTAGATGGCGGGATTGGCTGGTTTTTGAAACTCCAAGAACTCAACCTGGTAGGATTTAAACTAATTTTAGTGCCTTATTAAGATTTGTGTCGATTTACTTGACAATTAATTTCATAGAAACCCTAACTTTAGTGAGATTAACTAAGGTTCTATACAATGTATGAATTATTGGATTTGAGTTCACGATAGTTAGTTAACATGGTGGGATTGGAACTTAGAATAGGTAATCTAAACCTTATGGCTTAAAGACTTGAGGATTAAAGATCAAATTGTTAACCTAGATTTAAAGTATGAGGGTTTTGGTTAGAACTAAGGTTGGAGGCATGAGTTAGTGTTATAGGAATGTTAATTTGGAAAGAACAAAAATCTCCACATTTTGAGAGTATAAATTTATTAGTAAACTTGGTAGGTTTGTTGAGAAGTTCGGATTTTATTTGAACTAAACTAATTAAAAAGTTCAAAACTATTAAAGGTTGAATATAACCTTTGGGGTGGGGATGGACTAGCTTGGATTGATTTAACTTGGAGCATTTTTTTTTTACTAATGACTGAAGTTTGGAAATTTATATCATGTTAATTGATTACAAACCCTACGAGATCCTAGCTTACATCTTGAGAAATTAAATTAGTTTTATAAGAATTGGATGTAGCGATAAGGCATAAGCTAGATATGGGGTGTTTGGTTGAGATAATTTGCTAATTGTGGGATGAAGGTCAAACACGTAGCTTGAATGTGATTTGAAACCTAGTGAGCTAAACTCATATGAAAAGTAATTGAAATACTTGAATTTAACTATGAATGGATGTAAAAGGGGATGTTATGGGGTTTAACTTAAATCATGGTAAATCATGTTGGAGTTTGATAAAAAAAAATAAAAAAATGAAATGGGAAGATAAAAAGAAAACTTTAGACATGGGATCTAGGTCATGTAACTTACAAGTTAACAAGCAGAAGGTAACTTAATAACTTGGTTTAAAATTTAAGGGGGTTATATATATATTTAAGCCATCTATTCTTGTCGATGTAATAAGCTTTGAAGATCAAACTCTAAGTTTTAAGGATAAAATTAGAGGAAGTTATCAAATCTAACCTTGTATATGTTGTTGAAACCACTGGATTGGTTAGTTTGCATTAACTAAGCAAATTTTGAAAACTTTGAATATTTTCATTCGTTTATGGTTTATATGATGAGATTGTATGTAAAATTATCACTAGGTCCATGAGGGTTGGGAACTTTGGAAAGAGGGAACTATGAAAATTGATGATATGTTTGAGGTATAGTTAACCTCTTATACCATAATTTGAGAACTTAAACTACAAACCAAATTTTAAATTCAATCATTGATGATTGATCTTAGGATAATTTATTAAAGTGGTTGAATCGGAATTCTTGTAAGTTGTTAAAACCATATAACCTACTTATTTGAGATTGGTGAGCAAGCTTGTTGCTACATGAGGAACTTAGGACAAATATGACAAATTCTAGCTAGATAATGATTTATAAATTGGGAAACATGTAAGATGGGTTTGTTTCTTTATAGTTGGTGAAATATAAAATTTGGGTTATTGAGTCACAAATGTGTTACTTAGTTTGTATAACTTATTATTCGTGGGATGAGTAATGAATTTATGGAAAATTCTCACAATTGGAAGATCATAGAACAAATGAATATTTCTTTGGAAGTCTATCCTTCATTGAAAAGATTTTTGGAGATGATATTATGAGTTTTAAACCAAAATTGTTGAATTTAATCTGAATTCATAGAAGATGATGAAATTATCTTATGGGTTAAATAATTGTAAGTTAAATTTATATCTAATTGAATAATTCTTTTTTTTAAAAAAATAATGATATGAAGATTAGTTGAGACTTATGATATTGAATTCAAAAGACAAGATAAACGTAATAAGTAAAGCATGTGATTCGAGAATCAATGTTGATAATAAGGAATATAAAACAGAATGATGTGACAATTCGAAATGAGAAGAAAAATGATATGATTGTGAGAATAAATTGGGGAGGTGGACTCCCAGTTATTAATAAATAATGATATGATTATGAAATATGATTTGGAATTAAATAATCAAATATTGAATTGAGGATGATTGATGTGAATGTAATAAGTTGGACTTGACTAACTCCGCGGTGAAAGACCGAAAACTTGTGAAAGCTGGGTACCGTGTTCCCTCGGGTTAGCCCCCGTAAAACGAGCATGATTGTGTCGTGGTAAGTTATAGAGCTATCTATTACCCAATGGTTTCACGTAGCCTATTGAAAAAATAGGGACAGATTTCTATAAGCTGCACCCGATATCGGTTCAGTATTTGGTTTATTGAATTGAAAGTGAAATATAGAATAAGAATTGAAGAATATGAAAGAAAGTAATGTTTTAATATGGATAAGAGTTGAATTAATAGTTGAATAATTGATTAAGAGAAAATAAAAGTAAAAACAAAAATTAGAGAATGATAAAGAGAATGTGTAATTAATGTGAGAAAAAGAAAAAGAAAATACTGAAAGTTTAATGTTTGAACACGAAAGAGAAGTGGTTTAATTGATAATAATAGATGTGATTTATTGATAATAAGAAATGTGAAATAATAGAAGACGAACTAAGTGGAAGAATATGTAATAAAAAAATAAAATGGGGAAGAACTTGAATGTGAATGAATAAAGTGTGAACCTATAATCTCTCAGAAAAGATAATAAGTTAAATGAGATATGAGAATGAGAAAGTATAAATTGAATGAAGGTTGAACGATTGAATAAGGAAGAGTAAATATTAAATAAATAAAGGATGAAGAGTAAAAATAGGTCAAGAACATGTTTTGTATGTGATTGCATTATAGCATGTCATTCACACCTCACAAATCATGCATTGCACTTATCTTAGTCTTTATCCTACGAGTTTCAGCTCATGTATGTTGTTTAACATTTTTTTTTCAGGTTTGAAGTATGATGCGATTTGAAGAAGAAGAAAAATGGGCAGACGTTTTATGAGTATTTGTTTAAAATTTTTCTAGTTTGAAAGAAATATAAAGATTGATAGAGGTTTATGATTTGAAAATTTAAAGTAGTGCATCAATTAATTTTTAATTTTTAATGGTACTAAGAAACCTTTTGAATGTATCATGGCTTTACGGATATGTATATGCAGTAATATCTCAAGAAATTAATCTTTAGCTTATGATGATTTAGCTCTTAAGAGGAGCAAAATTTCTCTTGCATAAATGTAAAATTATTCTGAAAAACAAATCATGATAGAGATGTAGAAATGATTATTTAGCGTTATGGGATTTCATTTGGAATATGAATGTAATAGTAATGAAATGGAGAATATTAGTTAAACAGTAGTTTTAACTGTGATTGTGAGTTGGAATCTAGGCGGTGCCTAAGTATAGAATATTATTTGAATTCAACAGGTTTACAGAAAATTTGGGATAGTCCGAAAAACAGAGAAGACTCTGCCTAGATTTTTAATTTTTATACTTAGATTATTTTATAAATCTGGGAGTTATTTCTTTTAAAATGGGTTAAGGAATTCCAAGAAACATCATTAAAGAAATTCTGGTCATAAGAACGGGTTATAATGTGGGAATCACGCGCCTCGGGGTCGGGGGTGTGACACTTTCACAAGTCAGTCATCACTTGTCAATATTTTTAACATAAGATGTATTGCATGCTTTAATATATAGTATTTATTTTTCCATTATATTATAGCAAAATATGTTGAAAAAAGAGGATTTTGAATAAATTAGAACATGATTTTTAACTAAATTTAAAGTTAAATATTTTTGGATTAGATTAATTTTTTAGATGATTTTAAATTCTAATTTGTTTATCGCCATAAATAACATAATCATGGACTTTGTGGTATTCAAAATCATTAATGGGTAAATGAGAAATTAACTCTAAAAGTATACCATTAAAGTTGGCAAAAAGTTAGTAACTTAGCTTCCATCCCAAATTGGTTGAACATTGTTAGAGTGGTATATATAAGCCAACATTAGCCAAAGGGTGTGCCCCATGGGGGTTCCCAATTTTGTGGAAGAGGGAGAACCTACCCAAGGATGGGTTTGACCCAAACCCTACATGCGCGCCGTCGCTGTTGCCCACCCGTTCAACCGGCCGAGCTGGGAATTGGGAGTAATGGGTTGTGTGGGTTGTGGGTCGACTTTTTCTTTTTACAAAAAAATTATTTATTTAAATTTTAGAATTTAAATTATTTAAATTTAAAATTTAAGTTAATGTTTTTTGGTCCTTTACTAACCGTTGGAGCCAGAACGGACCGAGGGTTCACAATCGTTGGTTAGTTCACAACCGTTGGAGGGTTCGTGCCTGTTAGGCGGTTCAACTGCCAAGTCGAACTAGTGTCGGTTCAATTTAATCCGAATAGTCTCCAGCGTTGCCTATTTAAAGGCTTACCTATGCTCGTTTCAATTCACCCATCTTTTAACCTGCCTTCTACTTACCTCTGTAGAATCAACTTCACAATCTTCATCTGTTACCGAGAGAGTTCAAACACAGCAAGGTTTGCTGTGTGTGCAGATTGTCGTGCTTTATCTGCACACGACAATTGTTTTATCTTGGAAGTAGATGCTCGTTCGAACGTAAGCACTAAGGCGTAGTCGTAATCTGTCTTTAAGACACAACGTTAAACGTTGGAAACAATTACAAATTCTATTTTGTAAGAGCTTATTTTTCTGTTATGTTTCGATTTTGTTTAACTCTGTATTGTTTCTTTAGAAAACTCAATTTAAGTCTAGGTTCTTCTCGGTTCTTAGTTTCTGTTGTATAAAAGAGTTTTTTTGGGAGCTGTTTATCAGTCCAGTTTTCTTTTTGTTTTTGCATACCAAAAACTTTTTACAAAAATAGTGTTTTAATCTGATATTGCTTTCAACATAGGGAAAATAATTTTTGAAATTTTGTTTCTGGTTTCCCAAAATCTTTTAAATTTCGGCTGGTGTAATTTAATTTTCTGCATACTGTTGCTGTTTCGATTTTTTGTGAACCGACAGATTGTTGTAAAATTTCGGTTATCTTGGCCAACAATCTTAAGACAGATTATATATTTTAGTTTCTGAAAAGTACTCTGTTGGTATTTTGTTAAACAATTGTTACAGATATTTAAATTTTTCTATTTCAATAGTTTTACAAAACTAATTGTTAAATTATGTTTTGGTGTTGATCTAGCTTTTGCAGTTATAGAAAACGAAACCGAAAACATAATGAACCCCACCCTTCCTGCTCCCACCCTTGTTGTGGCCTCTGTTCAAGTCTGGATTTTGGCTATGGTTTCTGTGAACTATGGGGAGAAATTGAAAAAATTTAATGGGATAGAATTCAAAAGGTGGCAGCAAAAGATACTTTCTTCCTTATAACATTGATTCTGGCGCGGTTCCTCTAAGAGAATGCTCTTTCGTTGTCTGAGAATGAGGGAGATCAATAAGTTGTTGCTACAGTCAATGTATGGAAGCATGCTGACTTCTTGTGCCAAAACTACATCCTTAATGACCTGGACAATACGTTGTATAACGTGTACAATCCACTGAACACGGCTAAGGAATTGTGGAAATCACTAGATAAGAAATACAAGACAAAAGATGCCGGCATGAAGAAACTCGTGGTCGGCAGATTTCTTGAATCTTTCATGGTGGATTCCAAAATCGTCATCAACTAGGTCCATGAGCTTTAACTGATACTGCACGAGATTCATGCCGAGGGCGTAACTTTGAGCGAGTCCTTCCAAGTGGCTCCCATAATAGTAAAGCTCCCACCGTACTAGAGGGATTTTAAGAATTATTTGAAGTACAAGTGCAAAGAAATGAGACTTGAAGACCTGATTTTCTAGTTAAGGATTGAAGAGGATAACCACACTACTGGAAGGAAAGGTTCTCAGGGGTTCCAGTTCAAGGCAAAGGTGAATGTAGTATAACAAGCTCAAAAATGGAAGAAGCGAAAGAATCACAATCAAAAGGTCAAGGGTGATGATTCTAAAAAGTTTAAGGGAAGATGCTTTGTGTGCGACAAGCCAAGACACCAAGCAAAGGATTACCGAAGCCGCAAAGAACAGGAGAATGCCTCGAAGATGTCGAAGCATGCTTAGACTAACGTTGCTGAAATTGAACATCTCCCTTTTGATGTGTTTGAGATGCATCTACAGCTGTTGTGTCTGAGGTCCATTTGGTAGGATCCAACCCCAAGGAATGGTGGGTGGATACCGGTGAAACCAGACATGTGTGTGCATATTAGAAAATGTTCACCACTTATTAAGCAATGACAAGTGGAAAACAACTTTTCATAGGAAATTCTTCTAGTGCAAAAGTGGAAGGACAATGCAAGGTTGCGCTGAAAATGATATCGAGCAAAAAGCTAATGCTTAACAATGTCCAACATGTGCGAGACATTCAGAAAACTCTTATGTCGGGATCACTGTTAAGCAAACATGGCTTTAAACTGGTCTTTGTGTCTGACAAGTTTATTCTTTAGTAAAGAGGGCATGTATGTGGGGAAAAGGGTATATGCAAGATGGCTTGTTCAAATTGGATTTACTTACTATTATTCCAAAAACTAATAGTACTATATCTTTTGCTTTCTTGCTTGAGTCTTCTTATGTATGACATGGTAGATTAGGGCATATTAATTTTGAATCTTTGCATAGATTAATTAACATGAATTATTTACCTAAATTTGATATTAACTCAACTTATAAACGTAAAACTTGTGTAGAAGCTAAATTAATTAAAGTACCTTTCCAATCAGTGGAAATAAGTATAGAGCCTCTTGGTCTAATCCACAGTGATATATGTGAGTTGAAATTTGTTCAAAAACGAGAAGGTAAAAAGTACTTTATCACTTTTATAGATGATTGTACTAGGAATTATTATGTGTATTTGCTAATAAATAAAGACAAAGCCTTAGAAACTTTTATACTGTATAAAACAGAGGTTGAGAACTAACTTGGCAGAAAGATTAAAGCTTTAAGGAGTAATAGGAGAAGTGAATATAAATCACCTTTCAGTAAATTCTGTTCACAATATGGAATTATCCATCAAACAACTACACCCTATACTTCACAGCAAAACGAAGTTGCTGAATGAAAAAACAAAACTTTAAAGAAAATAGTGAATACTTTATTCATTAGTTCTGGGTTACCTCAAAATTTGTGGGGGAAAGTAATACTTTCTACCAATTACAATCTCAACAAAATACCCCATAAGAAAACGTACAAGACTTTGTATGAATTATGGAATTGTTGAAAATTTTCTTATAAATTCTTAAGAGTGTGGAGATGTTTAGTTGAGGTGGCGGTTCTAGATCCCAAAAGGGTCAAGATATGACCAAAGACTATTGATTGTATATTTACAGGATATGCAAATAACAACATCGCATATCGGCTTCTAGTACACAAAAGTGATAATCAAGAGATTCAAGTAAATACAGTTATTGAATCTAGAATACATTGTTCTTTGAACATGTATTTTCATACAAATCTATACAACAGATAAGTTCTCTTACAAGAACTTATGTTACTACAGTATGCAGTAGTTAAGTGAAAGATGAGGAACAAGGATTGAGAGAAGGTGATGAATTTAGACGTAGTAAACGAGATAAAACATTTAAATCATTTGATCCTAATTTTCTAACATTTTTGTTAGAAAATGAGTCTATCTTGCAAAATCATACTTGAAAACTGGTGGATCTTCCACCAGGTTGTAAACCCCTTAGATATAAATAGTTATTCAAAAGAAAAATGAGAGCATATGGATCAATAGAAAAATATAAGGCGAGACTTGTAGTTAAGGGATACAAGCGAACTAAAGGGGTAAACTATTTTGATACTTACTCGCCTATGACAAGAATAACATCCATAAGAATGTTAATATCTATTGCATCATTAGTTGATCTAGAAATACATCAAATTGATGTTAAGACAACCTTCTTAAATGGAGATTTAAATGAAGAAATCTATGTGGAGTAACCTGAGGGTTATGTAACTCTAAGACAGCAGAAGGTATGTAAGTTTGTTAAGTCCCTTTAAGGGTTAAAACAAGCATCTAAACAATGGCATAAATTTTCTTACAGTGTAATACTATCAAATGGTTTCAAAATAAATAAGTGTGATAAATGTGTCTATGTGAAAGATATTGACAAAGGTTGTGCCATTGTTTGTTTGTATATTGATGACATACTAATCTTAGGTAGTGATAATACTATAATCAAAACTACCAAGAATATGTTAAACAGGAGGTTTGACATGAAAAATATGAGAATAACAGATGTTATACTAGGGATGAAGATCACTAAAATATCTGATAGATATGCCTTATTTCAATCCCATTATATTGAGAAAATTCTTAAAATTTTAATAAGGATGATACCCGCATTGTAAGGACACCTGTAGATATAAATCTTTATTTGTCCAAGAATATAGATAAAGGCATATCACAATTATTGAGAGTCTCGTGTACTTAATAAATTGTACAAGACCCGACTTGACATATGATGTAAGTAAATTGAGTAGGTGTACTAGTAACACTGTGACTAATCACTAGCAGGCGATTATTAGGGTACTAAGATATTTGACATAGACCCAAAATAATGGGTTGTATTACACCAAATGTCCAACAGCATTGGAAGGATACAGTGATGCAAACTGGATATCTGATACTAATGACTCAAAATCTACAAGTGGATACATATTAACTTTGGGTGGTACAACTGTATTATGAAAATCATCTAAACAAACTTGTATTGCGAGATCCACAATGGAGTATGAGTTTATAGCTCTAGACAAAGGTGGAGAAGAAGCAAAATGACTCTGCAAATTCTTAGAAGGCATCCCTATATGGCTTAAACCGGTGCCAGCCATCTATATACATTGAGATAGTCAATTAGCAATGGGAAAGGCACAAAATAATATATACAGCGGTAAGTCTCGACATATATGTCGCAGACACAATATCGTGAAACACTTGCTCTCAAGTGAAATAATTTCTATCGAATATATAAAGTCTAAAAATAATATAGCGGATTCGTTAACCAAAAGCCTTAAGCAGAGAGCATGTGAATCGTTTATCTAGAGGAATTAGCTTAAAGCCTATGAGTTAGGAGTCGTCTCAATGGCAACCCAATCTAGCTTACTAGAGATCCCAAGATTTAGGTTCAAAGAGACAATCGAATTGTGTGTGACTCAGTATCATTACTGTGGAGATAAAATCTCCTACTCATTCTTATGATAGTACAATGGTACCTATAGCGTTTTTAGGTTAAGCTATGCTTTTAATGATTCTTATATCTTGAAATTCAAGTGGG
This sequence comes from Heliamphora ciliata, assembly GCA_032360265.1. Taxonomy (NCBI): domain Eukaryota; kingdom Viridiplantae; phylum Streptophyta; class Magnoliopsida; order Ericales; family Sarraceniaceae; genus Heliamphora; species Heliamphora ciliata. Next base: position 11,151 of record JAUMHN010423054.1, read on the forward strand.
GTATCGCATGATACTATTAATAAGAATCACTTATATGAATGAGGGGGCCACTTCTATGAGAATGCTAAGATTATATTTTCTAATAGCACTCATGAAATCAGGTTTGCCCAGGGCTAAAATGGGCACAATCGTGAAAACCAAGGTGTGTTTAGAAGGATTCCACGTAAACTCTATTGTCTTGACTTACACAGACGGCAGAATAGTTGAAGGCATCACGTCTACTAATTAGTTAGTAAGTCCAATAATTTTTCACAAGGGAAGGTTTAAAGCCAATAGCTACCTATCCTATGCAGAAATTTTCTTTTATTGAACTTTCTCAGTATTTGTATCTTGTTGTATTTCTTTTTTATCAAATTCTATTCATATGAGGGATTATTGAAAAAAGTGTAATCATTGACTTAGTGGTATTCAAAATCATTAATGAGTGAAAGAGAAATTGACTCCAAAAATATGACATTGAAGTTGATAAAAATTGGTAACTTAACTTACATCTCACATCGGTTGGGAGAAGATTGTTAGAGTGGTATATATAAGGAAATATTAGCCTAAGGGGTGTGCCCCTTGGGGGTACTTAATTTTGTAGAAGGGGGATAACCTACCTAAATGTGGGTTCGACCTAAACCCATACGCGCGCCATCGCCGCCATCCACCCGTCCGACCGAACGATCGGCCGAGCTGGGTTAGGCTCGGGCTCGAACTCGGGTCTTAGGCCTTGGGTCGCGAGTTGTGGGTTAGGGGTTCAGGTCAACCCTAATCTTTTTACATAAAATTTATTTATTTAAATTTTTAAATTTAAAATTTAAATTACTTAGATTTTAAATTTAATTTATCGTTTTTTGGTCCGTTGCTGACTGTTGTAGTTAAACCGGACCAAGGGTTCACAACCGTTGGATGGTTCGCAACCATTGGAGGGTTCGTGTCTGTTGTGCGGTCTAACCACTAAGCCGAACCGGTGTCGGATCAGTTCGGTTTAATCCGAACAGTGGCTAGTGTTACCTATTTTAAGGTTGTACTTATGCCCATTTCAATTCACTCATCTTCCAACCAGCCTTTTGCTTCTTTCATTCTCGAACCTCTATGGCATTCTACTCCACCATCTTCATCTGTTACCGAGAGAGTTCAAACATGGCAAGGTTCGCTGTGTGTACAGATTACCATGCTTCATCTGCACACAATAATTGTTTTATCTTGGAAGTAGACGCTCGTTCGAACGCAAGCACCGAGGCATGGGCGTAATTTACCTTAAGAACACAACGTTGAACGTTGGACTCAATTCCAACTTTTGTTCTATAAGAGTTTCTTTTACTGTTCTATTTCAGTTTTGTTTAATTCTATATTATTTCTTTAGAAAACCCAGTTTAAGTATAAGTTCTTCTCAATTCTTAGTTTTTGTAGTACAAAAGTTTTTTTTCATAACCGTTTATCAGTCTAGTTTTCTTTGTGTTTCTGCATATCAAAAACATTTTACAAAAACAGTGTTTTAATCTGATTATGCTTTCAATGTAGAGAAAACAATTTTTAAAATTCTGTTTCTGGTTTTCTGAAATCTTTTAAATTTCGGTTGCTATAATTTAATTTTCTACATACTATTGCTATCCCGATTTTCTGTGAACCGACAGATTATTGTAAATTTTCAGTTATCTCGACCAACAAATTATTCTTATATCTTTGATCTCAAAATCCTCAACTTAATTTTTTAAAATTTTTAATTTTTTTTTATCTTTATAATAGCACACGTCATTTTATAATTGGTCTAAATTAATTATACTTAAATTTACGTTTAAATACTTTTGACTTAAAAGATCATTTTACTCTCTACTTTTGAAATATATCAACATTAATTAATTTCAAACATATGTTTTCTTACGAATTTAATTCTTATTCAGTAATA
>JAUMHN010423065.1:0-35038 GCA_032360265.1 Heliamphora ciliata
CCTCGAGGGGTGATCCAAGCAATGTAGGCTTCAATGTAGGTATGGGAGATTAGGGACTCGGTATCTCGGCAGGGTTTTGGCATCGGGGCTCGGGATCACTCGGTATATCGGTAGAGTCTCTCTCACTCAAAATTTTTTTGTACTGAAAATGTACGTCGGGGTACGGTATTTATAGAATTCTTCAACCAATGACAATTTGACACGTTTTGGGACATGTCAGGCCATTTGATGTTGGCGGCCGCCACAATGCAAGTTTGCGGCCGCTGTGTTGGAAAAGGTTCCACAAGGTTCTATTGACGGCCGCCACAATGTGAGTTGGTGGTCGCCATGTTGTAGTTGGTGGCCGCCACTTTTGACAATGACTTGGGTAACAAGTTATCGATGGTTTGGTACAATTTCATTGGTTTTGGAGATTTTGAAGGTTTTTGATGACTAGGTTCAAATACCGAGCTTGGATCAACTCCCGAGAATCGTACTGATGCACTATTCCTCCTGTTTTCATCATCGGATTCGCCTAACATTAGGCGGGGTCAAATTGGGGTGTCTACACCTGCTTTACAGCTTTGTTATCTGTTTCTATTGGGTTTTGGCTCACGGGTGGGATTTTCTGTAAAACTATTTTCAGGTGATGCTTTGGATGATGACCTTGAGTAGCTATGGTGATGCCCGCGGTGGCGGAAGACTTTTGTAGTTTTCCTTTTTGGTATGCCTGTTCCTAAAGGCAGCTTTGTATGCCATAAGGCGATATACTTATGCATGTTATACAGGATGTTTACTATTTATGAGAGATGCATACCGGGTTTTCTTGTGATTTCAACAGGTGAATTTGAATGTATGAAAACCTATTTTTTGTAAAAACTAGTGTTTGGTGGATTTTCACGTGACCCTAGATTTTGGGGAGTGACATAATCCTTCATTCATAGGATTAGCAATACCAAGCCCCCTTGGTATTATTAGTATCAGGCTCTAGATTATCTTCTCTCCTTATCTAACGGTCAGAAATAACTCTACAACTCTTATCCTATTCTTTATCCCACTTTAACTAAACATGAACCAAATTTCTCACTATATACCTATGGCGCCGGGTTTTTGGGGGTTTTTTGAAAATGTTCAAAAATATGGGATTCAAAATATGTTTAAAAAATATTTTAACAACTTGAAAGCCAAATTTTAAAAATTCCCTTTTTGTTGAAAATAGAGTCGCTACTTGGTTTTTGAGAAAAATTAAGAAAAACAAAAATGACTACTGATCTTTAAAATGTTTAACCAGAGAAAAATGGTTCGGGGGCTAAGGTATGAATCGGGGAAGGTGTTAGGCACCCTGTTCGTCCAACCGTAAGGTTGGCCTCTATTAATCATCATTGGTTCTTTAATAAGATTTCTCAAATGCATGCAAATAAAGAAAGTTGAGGCAAAGAGAGAACATCCAAAATCAAATACGAAAAATACATAACATACGTATATATAATGTCAAATAAAATAAGTACAAAAAAAAAACTAAGTCCTACGTTATGCAATTTCTAACTAAAAGATACATAGAACACTCCGGTATGCAATATTATTAAAACAACCTAAACTAGCATAATTCAAATAAAAGAGCAAAAATATGTCAAAAGATTGCTAATACTAAATATGCTAAAAAAAAGGACATATTATCAAAAAGTGTACAAAAGGTTAAAAAATATAAAGGTTAGAAAATGCCATTAAACTAACAAAGAGAAAGCTAACTATTCACTTTTTACATTTTTTTAAAAGAGATAGAAGAAAATAAAAGAAAAAGAAAGGAAAAATACACTTAAAGATGAATAGTTAGCTTTTTCTTTTTAACAAAAGAAAAAAACTATGAAGAGAAAATAAAACTATAGAAAAAGAAAAAAAATAGAGTTGTATAAAAAAATACTAATATTAAAAAAAAGAATACTAAATGGAACATTATAAGGAAATTAAAACTAATAATAAAAAGAAAGAAAATAAAAAAATGAAATATTAGTATTAAATGAAAGAAAAAAGAAATACTAGTAAAGAAAAGAAAAGAAAAGAAAAAGAAAATGGTAGAACATTGAACTAATGCTAAGAAGATAAAAAGACATTAAATTAATATTACAAGAAAAGAAAAAGAAATAAAAATAAATGCTAGTAAAGAAAATTACATTAATGCTAAAAGAAAAAAAATTAAATACAACTATTTAACTCAAATGTGAATGTAGTATTGATAACTACATTTACATAAATGTAAGTGTATTATTTATAACAATTAACAACATTAACAAGTTGTAATTATCAAAAATATATTACCACTAATTTGATGAATTAAAAAACTTAATGTAAGTAAATAAATAAATAAAACAAGTAAACTAAATAAGCCAAAACTTGAATTTGAACACAAACATAGCAACTATATAAGTAATGCAAGAATATAATTAAAATAAAAAGATCAAATTAACTCGTCACTCCAAAGAGGTAGGAAATAGAGTTAGAAGGACCGGGGATCCAAGCAAGGTACCTGGATTGCTAAGGAATCCTCGAGTCGGGGAGTGGTGGTAGGCAATTCGGTCATCGGGCGATGATCCAAGCTAAGATTTCAGAACTTCGGTATCGAGGGTTCGGCTCTCGATATTTCAGCAGGGTTTCGGCGTCAGGGCTCGGATTGCTTGGCGACTCGGCAGAGCTTCTCTCACTAAACCTCTCACTTAAATTCTCTCTTGAAAATGTACACTGGGTATGGTATTTATAGAATTCTTCAACCAATGAGATGCTGACACGTTTTGGGACACATCAGGCCATTTGGAGTTGGCGGTCGCCAGGTTGGGAGATGGAGGTCGCCATGCTTGAGAAGGTTCCACAAGGTTCTATTGGCGGTCGCCACAATGTAAGTTAGCGGTCGCCAGGTTGGAGATGCTAGTCGCCACTTTTGGCTAGGGTTTTCAAGAGGTTTTCTTGAAGGTCGCCACAATGAACATAGTGGTTGCCACATTTAGAATAACTTGCATAGCAAGTTATTGGTGGTTCGACATAATTTCATTAGTTTGAAGGTTTTGGGTTCAAATACCGAGCTTAGATCATTTTTCGAAGATCGTACTGAGGCACCATTTTAACTGTTTTCATTATCAGATTCACCTAAGATTAGGTGGAGTCAAATTCGGTTGTCTACAATACCTAATCACATTCATAATCCATTAGCATACAAAAACAAAAAAACATGTGGGACCCTCAGTATTATTAATCCCTCATATTCAATCCAATCCAATCCAATCTAGAATTATAAACAAGCCCAAGGCTATGTTTGAAATGTTAGATTAGAAGATTGGACTGAACTCTTAGTTCAAGAGACTATATAATACCACGTTTGTTATTAGAATAATAGTTGGACTAATTATCCTAAGTGATTCTCAATATCACAAATTAAGGGATAACTAGTCACATGGGGGGAGGTGGGATACATAGTCCCAAGATTTCAAGTCCCGTGGAATTAAATATAAAATTACATATTTACCCTTAAATATAAACCTCAAATTAGAAGCCTTATTTGAGAGTCAGTGTTCGGGGATCAGAGGCTAGGGGTTGGGAGCTGAGGCAAAGGGCTGAGGGTCGGGGGCTAAGGTCCAGGGTTTGGGGTTCGGGATTGGGGGCTGGGGGGAGGGGGCAGAGAGCCTGGGGCTAGGGTTCGGGGGTTGGGGGTCAGAGGTCCAAGGTCTAGGGTTCGGAGGTCAGGGATCGAAAGCCAAGGGTCGGAGGTTGGGGGCCGAGGGTCGGGGATCTAAAGTCCAGAGATGGGAATTGAGGGTTTGGGATCAAGGGTCGAGGGTGTCCGCGGTTTGGGGTTCGAGGTCTCGGGTCGGGAGAATAAAAGACTTAGGATTAGGGGTTAGTGTCTGGGGCCGGGGGTTAGGGGCAAGGGGTTAGTGATGTAGCAAAAATGTCACGACCCATTTCTAAGAATGGTGTCTATGACTGGCCAATGAGTCAAAACTCACCCGAGACCTCTTATTTTTAAAACTTTTTCAAACAGTTTTGAAAATAAACAACATTTTTTTATTAATTTTCACGAAAGCAGACTTAGTGATCATTTCAAAAATTTTCAAAGCTTACTAGTGCATATGCTAGAAATATTCATGTTCATAGGTACATCATAAGAGAAAAATATAAGGCAACAAAAGAAGAAAGTAAAAGAAGGAAAACAGGATGCATCTACTCCAGTTGATTTATTTTAAGCATCACATAAAACACGATTTTAACAAAAACATTAGCCAAACTAGTGAGTGAATTGATATATGAGTTATTACTCGCTTTCCATTTTCAGAATGATATTCAATAAAACGATTCTACCAGCAATCCGGGGAGCTATCCCGCAGTGAAAATGATCATTCCCTAGTCACCTGGCTATGACCCACCGCCTTATTACATTACTTCGCTGGTACGCTTTATCGTCCCCAATAGCTGGAACGTCGTTTAAACTATCATTCTTATCTTTATAATATTCATATTTTCATAATTATTTTTAACCAGCATTAATAGTAGTGCACCTCAAAATCGTTATAAAGCAATAATCGAAAACTAAACTAACCCAGTTATTATAAGACTCACATGAATTTTGTAGAAAACCAATCTATTTTTCTCAATAAATCCCACATCTAAAAACAAAAAAAAATACTAACTTCAATGCGATGTTCATGTGAGACCCTGACCTCTTTCATATTTAGAATAAATTAAGCGTTGACAGAGTTTGAGTTAACCTTTGACCTTGATGATGTTGTGGGTGAGTGTTTTGAGCTTAGATAAGCATGGAAGATATGTTCGGGAAAGAATATGAGGTTCTAAGTGATGCCCGGGTAAGGATATGTGAAAAGCGTGTGACGAAAAGTGACATACCTTCACTAATTTCATCATAACTCTTTGTACCAAATGAATTTTGGTATGATGCTTGAACCATTAGAAAGTAGATTTCCGGGGCTTCAGTTTGAGCACAAGAATTACCCTATTCAGAGTTCAGACGAAGGAGATATGATCATTTGAAGTTGAGACAGTAGTGTAGTGAAATGGGGCACCGCTCGAGCGTTCTGTTCGGACAGACTGTTATAATGGCGGCGGAATGGTTAGATATTTGTGCAAAGCTTATCCTCTAAGCTTCCTTTTCTCTCTCTTAAAGCCCAAGACCTTTAGTTCTGCCTTCTCTTTAGGCTTTGGATGTGTTCGGGCTCGGATCTTGGTGATTGGAGGGTGGATCCTTGATGTGCTCACCGTGGGTTTCACTTTCATCCGAATAGAATCATGTTTTGGTGGCTTTGGTTTTTCATCGGTTGGTAAAGCTTTGGGTTTATGACCCTTTGAGGTAAGATCCTAGATTCTACTGTTGTTAAAGGGTGTTATATGTAGTTATATGTGTTTTCACTGGGTAGAAAATACATTAAATGTTGTTTTCATGTTAAGCCTTAGTTTTTGGGTAAACGGTGGGTTTTATGCCTTCTCCTGGTTTATTACATGATTCGAATGTGCTGGTGTCCATAGTTTTCAAAAAGATGGTTTTGAAAACGGAGATTTATGAAAATTGTGAAAAACGTTTTATTGGAAACATGTTTTTACATGCTTATGGATCTTCATGTTGATGGATTGGATCATTTTATACATGTGATGTATAACGGTTTTACGGGTTTTTCGTAGTTAAGCTACAGTTGGTTTTTAAATGTTATCCATAGATGTACCGTAACAGTGGGTGTTTTGAGTTGGGCTTCCATTGCTCCTCGGTGTACCAGAAACGTGTGCAGCGTAGGTGCTCTGTACCTTCTGGTTAGTCCTCGTAAATTGAGTGTGTGTGGGTGCTTTGCACTCTCGGGCTCAGGTCCCATAAATTAAGTAGTAGGTGCTATATACCTTCGGGCTAGTTCTCGTAAATTGAGTGGTTCGGTTGCCTCCGTTAATGGCGTCGTTGTTGTGACTCCGTATAGAACTTGTCATTACTAAGCCTGTGGGTCTAGGGTAATGGACGAGAGTCTATCGTTGTTACCTTTGTTGGTGTGGCAAAGTCGGTACATAGTATTTCATTTTATCTCTTTCTCCTCTGCGGTGTGGCCCGAGTGGAGTATACTATTTTATTACAGCTTATCATTTTGTTTTCCTCGGTTGTGTGTTCCGAGTGAGAAAATAATGTTTTGTTCCCGATTGTGTGTTTTCGGTAGAAAATTAATTTTTTTTATTATTGTTTTCCCTTAACTGTGGCATGATATCTGTGAGGGTGATATGCATGGTTTTAAGGTTGGAGATGATGGGTTTTTCAAAAGAAAACCTTTTTGAGGCTTATGTTGGCCTGACAAAAAACTTGTGGTTTTTGAGAGAAAGACCTTTTTGACTCCTGTGGTTGAGTCTGTATGCTTATGATTGCATAGCTTGCTTTACAGCTTTATAGTTTGTTTATATTGGGCTTCAGCTCACGGTGTGGAATTTTGTTTTAAAATCTTTTTCAAGTGGACGTAGTCTTGCGGGGTGACCTTGAGGTGCCTGATGGTGGCTGTTGACGAGACCCTATTGTTTGGCCTTTGTTAAGTAGTTTATACCTTTCTGTATATGTTTCATGTTTGGGTATAACATGTTGTAATGCGTATATAATTCTTATGGATGTATGCATGTTTTATGCTTTCGAGAGAAACCTTGGATCGGTTGTTGTTTTTCATTTTCGTTCGGTTTTATCCTTCGTTTTTAAGTGTTATGCCTCGAGGGAGGATTTGGAGCCTCGTTTGGGTGGGTTTTCTTTGGCATGTTTTCCTTGTGAGCTTTCAAAATGATGGAAAAATGTTTAAGGGTTGGGAAGAAAAAGTTAGATTTTGAAAAGCTGGTCCGAAGCCTAACCGCTCGAGCGGTCTACCGGGCGGTCTCTACAAACATTCTATTTTCTTGTTTTATTCAAAATTCAATGTCCTTGGGAGGACCGCTCGAGCGGTCTTTTGACCGATCGAGCAGTCTGGGCAGTTTTTTTTTAAAAAAAAATTTGTTGTTTGTTTTTAAAGCTCGACTCTTGGGGACCATGACCTTGGCCTTTGGGCTATTCTTTGAAATAAATAAACCCTTGGTGATACGTTGTTACAATGTTTTTGGCCTCGTTTTGGCTTTACTTTTATCTTTCCTTTCCGTTTGGGCGTTTGTGGTGGTTATTCGTGGGCTTTTCGCGTGACCCGGAGTTTAGGGCATGACAACTTTGTATCAGAGCTCTGGGTTCGAATACCTAAGAGCTGTGGGAGGTGGGTGTGTTACCTTGTGAGGAAAGATGTGTGTGTGCTTGGTTGCCTGTGTTTAAAACATGAGCATGTTAGTTGTTGAGCATATTGATGCTGTGTATATGTGAGCATAGAGGTTGGACTTTAGGATTGATTAGTCTTACCTTTGGACATTTGGATTAACAAAATTGGGAGCCAAGTTAGAAACGTGTTTAGCTGTCGTGATTTCTAGCGGGGAATCTAAATAGGTCATCCAAAGTGACGCGTCATTCTTGTCGGTTCTCCTCGGTATCGGTGTTATGTCTGCATAATCGTTGTGGCTACGTGTTAGCATGATTATGTGGTAGGTGTTAGAAATAACATGATAGATCGACCTTAAGTTGTCGTGTTTCATGTTTTTCTTTATATAACCTGTATACCCTTAGACACAATGAGACCGTGGTTTGGGTCTTGAATGTGCGACTCGGTTGCTATCAGTTGCAGAGGTAAGGTTATTGGTTGAGCGTCGATCGCTTGGTATGTTGTGGAACTTGACAGTGAGTTGGGTTTAACCGTGTGGTTTGGCTGGCCTAAGGCGATACATGTGGATTCGTGGGTTACGATGTCTGTGATCGACGTGTGCTTGAGAGCGAAAGTGCGGAAGATCTGTATGGTTAAGGGAGTTCTTGGTAACTCCGGATGAAGAGTTTTACGATTGGGTTTCCTTGGTATGATGCCATACGCTTTCTATGTGAGTTGCACTGAGCAGTAGGTTTGAGGCCGTGAAGTGGCTGTGATTTGCCTAGCAGGAGTTAGGCGAGTAAGCGCAACCTTGTGGAGTGAGGTTTTGGCATGATGGAATGTTGACGTGTATCTTCGTATACACTTGGTGATGAGCTTGTAATCCTTGGGATATGTTGTACAATATATGCTGCTTGATGATGTTCACGTGCGTGTGAATGAGGTTTGTGAGTTGAGAGCTTGGTGTAGCGGATGGTCTGAGTATCATGGTTGTGGTTGACAGCAACTGTTTTACTGTGATCGATGTAGCCTCGATGTTAGATCCACGGGATTCTTTGAGGACCGAGTGTCGATGAGTACTCTCAGTTACGCTGAGATTGGGTCATGGGTTCTGTTAATCGTTTTCTTCTCGGTTGAAAGAAAATAGAGTTTTCTTATGGATGATTGTTTGCTGCGAGTTGTTTCGTCTCTGTTGGACGGAGATGCCGGGTTTTGATTGATTTAGGTTTCGATTATATATTGAGATTGAAAATCTCTATGGATTTGGTATTCATGTTATGACCCTTGGAGTTATAACTTGGGGACTTGTACTGTCGTGATCGGGTAATTGTGGGCTTGCTTCTTCTTCTTCGTGGTTTCGACGCGTGGTGTATAGATATGTGCCTTCTTGGATATTACGTATCTGTGTGTGTGACCTAGGATTCGATTACTCCCGTGGTTAGGGATCGTAAAGAATTGCATGTTTAGGTTAGTATGACCTTGCGATAGAAAATTGTAAAAGAGTACGTATGAGTTAGAAGCCTAGTAAGTCACGGTGATCTTGCTGCCAAAGTGTGGCTTGTTTGTGTGATGGTTGAACCATTTGGGGTTGTGTTCCTTGCAAGGTTGAGATGGTGGACCAGGAATGCTTTTGCTTGTTCTTGTCAACAAGGGAATTGGTGTTGAGATGTAGTGTTCTTTCTACAGTGATCAACTGAGAATCGTTAACCGTTGTATACAGCTTGTTATGGATTGTGTGGGTGTGGTTGCACCTGTAGCTCTTAGTAGAGTGGGAGTTTTGTCGGAATAGTACGGCTGTTATATGCGTATGGTGGGTTTTTGATAGGCTCTCGTGAGGCTGGCTTCATGATCTGTTTGGAGTTCTGAACTGTTCAGAGTTCTCGGAGTCGAGGAGTGATTATCGACTTTGGTAAGTGTTGTGCTTTGGCATAATAGTTTGTTCGGATGGTGGTCCCGAGAAAGTGCTAATGTACGAGTCTGGATGGATTCGATATTTGAGAAGCCATGGTTGGCTTAGCCTGTTCGGACCAACGCGATGAGTTGGTTGGGAACGGAAGGGCTGTGACAAGTTTTGTATATGAGGAAAATTGCTAAGTGGAAGATACAAGTCTTGGGTTCAAGTATTCTGCTATGGTGGACTCAAGGAATTGATGCACGTGTTGTGAGTTGGGGTTGATGTCGGATGACAGTCCTCATGTTTGCTCGGTCGGCTGACAGCGATCGTGTTTGATTTGAGATTGATTTGTAGTCTTGGTATCAGTGATCTGATGGCGAGACGTTGAGTTGTATAGTACGGTGTAGTGACGTGCTATCGCACAGGAGATATGGTTGGGTTTATATGGGTTATTGGATACCTATGAGATGTTCGTGTTTGGTCGAGTGACTCATTGAGATCAGGTGACTCGTTGAGATCAGGTGACCTCGTAACGGTGATGCTGAATTGGTTTTTGATTGTGTGGAATCTTGTTTGGGACAATGGTGTATCGCCTAGTGTTCCTTGAGGGTAAGAATTATAGTTCGTGAGGGAAGATCAGATAGGGGATGAAAGTTTGAAGGATTGCTGAGATGCATTCTTCGGTATTCCAGGTGAGTAAGTGAGCTTCTGTCTGGAGTCAGGTGTTTGTGTCGTGGCTTGTGAATGGGCATTATGTCAGCTTCGTGATGGCATTGTTAGCATCAGCAGGACGATGATGTGGTATCAAAGTCAGTGGACGTTTGGTGAGCGTCAAAACTTGAGTGGGGTTTGTGCGTGGAATATATGTCAGGAGCCGACGTCGTGTGTTTGGACTTCTGGAGATAGTCCTAGGTCTGCGTTGTGAGGTGTGATTGAGCCAGTATCTGGTAGTGATGATGAGGGTGACAGTCTCTATATCTTGAAAGAGAGAGTGTTTGGGACCAAGTACCATGGCAGATTGGTCTCGTGTGATGGGTTTGTCGTAGCAGTGGTTGGTGTTCGGTGAAAGTTATGTTTGAGGTTTGGCAGTGTGAGTTGGAACTTGATCCAAAATTTTGCGGATGTTTCCTAGATGACAGTTGTGTCAATGGGACTTGCACATGTGGACAGTTTGTGTGGAGGTCCAATCTTCAAGTCGTATTACCTCATGTGACGACAGGTTTGGGATTTCAGCTGTTGGAGTATTTCTGCTGTTTTGTGGTATTGCTGGGTTTGTATTAGAGACTGTTGTGTGGTTCGGCTTGAGTTTCAGTGTTGAATTTTAGGAACGAAATTCCTTTAAGAGGGGGAGAGTTGTGAGACCCTGACCTCTTTCATATTTGGAATAAATTAAGTGTTGACGGAGTTTGAGTTAACATTTGACCTTGATGATGTTGTGGGTGAGTGTTTTGAGCTTGGATAAGCATGGAAGAAATGTTTGGGGAAGAATATGAGGTTCTAAGTGATGCCCGGGCAAGGATACGTGAAAAGCGTGTGACGAAAAGTGACATACCCTCACTAATTTTGCCATAACTCTTTGTGCAAAATGAAATTTGGTATGAGATTTGAACCATTAGAAAGTATACTTCTGGGGCTTCAGTTTGAGCACAAGAATGACCCTATTCGGAGTTCGAACGAAGGAAATATGATCATTTGAAGTTGGGACAGCAGTGTAGTGAAATAGGGCACCGCTCGAGCGGTAAAAACACCGATCGAGCGGTCTGTTCGGATAGACTGTTATAAAGGCGGCACAATGGTTAGATATTTGTGCAAAGCTTATCCTCTAAGCTTCCTTTTCTCTCTCTTAAAGCCGAAGACCTTTAGCTCTGCCTTCTCTCTAGGCTTTAGATGTGTTCAGGCTCGGTTCTTGGTGATTGGAGGGCGGATCCTTGATGTGCTCGCCGTGGGTTTCACTTTCATCCGAATGGAATCATGTTTTGGCAGCTTTAGTTTTTCACCAATTGGTAAAGCTTTGAGTTTATGACCCTTTGAGGTAGGATTCTAGACTCTACTGTTGTTAAAGGGTGTTATATGCAGTTATATGTGTTTTTACCGGGTAGAAAATATATTAAATGTTGTTTTCATGTTAAGCCTTGGTTTTTGGGTAAACGGTGGATTTTATGCCTTCTCTTGGTTTATTACATGATTCGGATGTGTTGGTGTCCGTAGTTTTCAAAAAGATGATTTTGAAAATGGAGATTTGTGAAAATTGTGAAAAATGTTTTTTTTGGACGTTTGGAGCTAACCCTTGGGGTTGAGTCTCAGCTTTTAAAACGTTTTGTTGGAAACATGTTTTTACATGCTTATGGATCTCCATGTTGATGGATTGGATCATTTTATACATGTGATGTATAACGGTTTTACGGGTTTTTCGTAGTTAAGCTACGGTTGGTTTTTAAATGTTATCCATAGATGTACCGTGACAATGGATGTTTTGAGTTGGGCTTCCATTGCTCCTCGGTGTAAGTTCAGAAATGTGCGCAGCGTAGGTGCTCTGTACCTTCTGGTTAGTCCTCGTAAATTGAGTGTGTGTGGGTGCTTTGTACCCTCGGGCTCAGGTCCTGTAAATTAAGCAGTAGGTGCTCTGTACCTTCGGGCTAGTTCCCGTAAATTGAGTGGTTCGATTGCCTCCGTTAATGGCATCGTTGTTGTGACTCCATATAAAAATTTTTATTACTAAGCCTGTGGGTCTAGGGTAATGGACGAGAGTTTATAGTTGTTACCTTTGTCGGTGTGGTAAAGTCGGTACATAGGATTTCATTTTATCTCTTTGTCCTCGGCGGTGTGGCCCGAGTGGAGTAAATTGATTTACTACAGCTGATCGTTTTATTTTCCTTGGTTGTGTGTTCCGAGTGAAAAAATAATATTTTGTTCCCGTTTGTGTGATTCCAATGGAAAATCAATTTTTTTTATTACTGCTTTCCCTTAACTGTGGCATGATATCTGTGAGGGTGATATGCATGATTTTAAGGTTAGAGATGAGGGGTTTTACGAAAGAAAACCTTTTTGAGGCTCGTGTTAGCCTAACGGAAAACTTGTGATTTTTTAGAGAAAAACCTTTTTGACTCCTGTGGTTGAGTCTGTATGTTTATGACTACATAGCCTGCTTTACAGCTTTATAGTCTATTTCTATGGGGTTTTAGCTCATGGTGTGGGATTTTGTTGTAAAACCTTTTTCAAGTGGGCGTAGTCCCTGCGGGGTGACCTTCAGGTGCCCGGAGGTGGCTGTTGATGAGACTCTGTTGTTTGGTCTTTGTTTGGTAGTTTATGCCTTTCTATATATGTTTCATGTTTGGCTATAACATGTTGTAATGCGTATATAATTCTTATGGATGTATGCATGTTTTATGCTTTCGAGGGAAACCTTGAGTTGGTTGTTGTTTTTCGTTTTCGTTCGGTTTTATCCTTCGTTTTTAAGTGTTATGCCTCGAGGGAGGATTTGGAGCCTCGTTTGGGTGGGTTTTCTTTGGCATGTTTTCCTTGTGAGCTTTCAAAATGATGGAAAAATGTTTAAGGATTGGGAAGAAAACGTTGGATTTTGAAAAGCTGGTCTAGAGCCTAATCGCTCGATGGACTGCTCGAGCGGTCTATCGGGCGGTCTCTATAAACATTCTGTTTTCTTGTTTTGTTCAAAATTCAGTGTCCTTGGGAGGACCGCTCGAGCGGTCTTTTGACCGATCGAGCGGTCTGGGAAGTTTTTTTTAAAAAAAAAATTGTTGTTTGTTTTAAAGCTAGGCTCTTGGGGACCATGACATTAGCCTTTGGGCTATTCTTTGAAATAAATAAACCCTCGATGGTACGTTGTAACAAAAGTTTTGGCCTCGTTTTGGCTTTGCTTTTATCTTTCCATTTCATTTGGGCATTTGTGATGGCTGTTCGTGGGCTTTTTGCGTGACTCGGAGTTTGGGGCGTGACAGTTCATGCCTTGTAAATTAATCTATTCCGTTTTCTTAATCAAAAACACAGTAAGAAGATGAAGCTTAAAAATCTTTTATCCAACTTCAAGATATTAAAATACTTGTTTTGAAATAACATTAAACTTATTTTGAGCTTAAATCAAAATGTTAGCTTTAAGAACATCTTTTAATTTGAATTTTTCTTGATTCAAATTAAGGCCCAAGTTTTGATAAGAAAATTAGTTTATAAAATCCTTTAAAAGTATGTTAAATACTTAGTTTTTGTTAAAAATCTTAACATTGGTCTAAGCATAAATTTATAAAAGGAAAGTCTCATTTAACTTTTAATATAAGAAAATCTCTTTAATTTGGTTTATTCTTTAAAATATTTATTTTAGTTAAAACTTGGTTTATTTTAACTAAATTTTAGAAGGATGTAAATTTTTAGAACACATAAGAAATCTTTAAAATTAATTTGAGTTTCATAAATTTTCTTTTTAAATATTGACTAATTAAGATCCAAATCTGAATAAGAAGAACTTAAAATAAAATCGATTAAGCCAAATTTAACTTAGTTAGAGCAATTTTAATACTTGGTCTGAAAAAACTAGATTAAATTCATGAAAACTAAAAAAAAAATCTTTTATTTTATTTTAGTCTCAAGAATAAAACCCTTTATCTAACTTTTAAAAATTCTTATAAAATTTTATTATTGAGTTTTGTTTAGAATTTCTTTTAAACACTTCCATAATCGTTTGGCTTTTAAAACTAACCCATAAAATTAAATTTTCAAGCAACAAACAGGTCCCAAACAACTGAAAACGTAGAGGACATTGGACACACACCTGTTTCTTTTTCTTCTTCTTCTTCTTCTTCTTCTTCTTCATACATGTGGTTTGTTTGCAGAGCACACATATACAGAAGCAATTTTATAAACGCGTACACACAACGCAAACTAAAACTCACACACACTCACACTCACACTGTGCATATGCAACAGTTCAACACACACACACACATACACACACATGCATACAATATATACACATTCATACAATTTAACACACACACAGTCCTTTCCTGTGAGACCCTGTACCATCTCATATATATATATATATATATATTCATGTTTTACATGTTTCTTTTATTACATGATTATCAGCTATGGATGGTTTATGTTTCAAGTTATAGAACCGCATGTTGTATAGGTGTTATACGTGTTGTGCATGTGGTGGATAGCGCGCTCAAGCTGGCTGGTGGCAGAGTGTGGGTTGGTGAGGTGACCGCTCGAGCGGTGCTTGGGCACTCGAACGGTAGTGTGGCAGAGGTTATGTCGACAAGGGGTCCGCTCGAGCGGTGCTTGGGCGCTCGAGCAGTGGGGTCTTGGCGTAAATTTTTATAAAGCCTGGTAGCCTTGGTTTTTGAGCCAAAAATATCTTTTTAAAGCCTATCTTCTTTCTCTCTTCTTTTCTCTACCTTCTCTCTATCTTTCGGGAGGCCCGGGGCTTAGTTTTTTGTGATCGAATAGCAGATCTTTGCTGTCGGCAACGTGGGCTTTGTATCTATCCAGATAGATTCTCGTTCTGACGCAGTTCAGTTTTGAGACGTCGAGCTTTTAGCTCTCCGAGGTAGGATCGTAGACTATGTTGTTTTTAAAGGGTGCTACGTGCAATTTTTATGCTTTTCTTAGTATATTACATGTGATGGGGCGCATGGGTTTGGTGAGAGAAACCTCTTGGGTTGGACTCACGCGTGTGTTTTGGTTTTGATGTGACAATCAAAAAGGACTGTATGATCTTCGAATCTTGTTAACTTGGGCACGAGTTGCTCCTCGGTGAAAGACCGAAAAACTGCGCAGAATGAGTTTCTCTGCCCGCCGACTAGGGAATCGGGAAAGGACGCAGATCGTGTCGGGGAATAGAAAGTTTCGTTACTCCATGGGGCTTGTGTGGCTACGTGGATGGCAGCGTTACTTGGGTCTATATGTCCGCTCGATATCGGTGCCTAGATTTTGAGACCACGATATGGTAGAATCGCTTGGATGTGACAGTGATTCGTGTGTGTGCGTGCGTGTGTGCACGTTGATAGCTTGGGGTTTTCTATGGTAAAACCATTACTTTATACTATGTGATTGCATATCTTGCTTTACTGCATCATAGTTTGTTTCTATTGGGCTTCGGCTCACGTAGTGGGATTTTGTTAAAATCTTTTTCAGGGGTTGATGATCACGTGGAGTTGATCTAGCTGTGCCGTGGTGGCTAGAAGACTATTGTATAGTTTTCCCATTTTGTTATAGAAGCATGTATCTAAATATATGTCGTCTGTTTCTGAAGGCATGTTTTGTAAGCCTTGAGGCTGTATATTATAACTGTATGAGCAGGTTGCATGTGATTCGGAGAGTGAACCTGGGGTACTCTTTTTGTTCCGAAATTGTATTATTTTGGTTGGTTGTTTATCCGTAAAAGTTTTTCTTTCATAAACTGGTGGTTTGTTGGGTGTTTCATGTGACCCTGGTTTTTTGGGCGTGACAATTTGGTATCAGAGCTCTGGGTTCGAATACCTAAGAGCCATGAGAAGAGGGTGCATCACCTGGTGAGGATGACTATGTATGCTTGCTTGTATGTGTTTAAGCTTTTTTTTTTATAACATGCTGATAGTTTGTCAAGCATGATAGTTGATGTATGTGTGGGTATGGAGGTTGGGTCTTGGGGTGGACTAGTCTTGCCTTCCGGCATTTGGATTAACAGATTTGGAAGCCAAGTTAGAAATGCGTTTGGCTGATGTGTTTTCTAGCCAGGAATCTGAATCGGTTATCCAAATGGAAGAGTCCATCTTGTTGGCTCCCCTCGGTATGTGAGACGTGTTTATAGTCTTAAGTAGCTACGTGTTAACATGCTTATGTGTGTTATGTGTTTATATTACGTAGTAACATGTTATAGGAAAGCTTATCCTGCTAAGTTGCTTTATATAGAATTATGTCTATGCGGGGACGGGGATGGGGACGGGATCGTGGCCGGGGCCGGGGCTGTGGCCGAGGTCGAGCATACATTCAGGTCCCGGAGGAGGGAGACGTTCATGCCCCACAGGAATAAGTGGGCGGTGTCGACGTCATGCAGGAGATGCTTGCCACTATGAGAGCTATGGTTGAGGCATCTAGAGTTGGAATGAGGGCTCCTAAGCTAAGAGCCTCTGTGGCTATGAGGGAATTTTGACGGTTGGATCCTCTGACCTTTTCTGGGGAGCCGGACCCCAAAGCTGCTACCGAGTGGTTGGAAGTGACCACAACCATCTTCGATACTCTGGATATTGAGGAGGACGCTTTGCGGGTGAAGTTGGCGGCGTTCCAACTGCAGGAAGATTCTAGGGAATGGTGGAAGTTCGCCAAAATCACGGTGGATGACACGTGGGATGCTTTCATGAGAGTCTTCCTGGAGAAGTATTTTCTGAGATCTTCGAGGGATACATACCGAGAGGAGTTTCTTTCTCTAGTCCAGGGGGACCTTACTGTGGTTCAGTACGAGGCCAGATTCGTGAATCTGTCACGGTTTGCAGCTGAGATGGTATCTACAGAGGAGTTGCGCACTAGGAGGTTTGAGAGGGGCCTTCGACCCGCTATCAAGGATAGGATTGCTGCTCCGGGTTTGGAGGTGTACATCGCGCTGGTGGAGGCTGCCATTTGAGTAGAGAATTCACTTGTAGAAAGTCGCAGAGTTAGAGAAAGTAGAAACCAGCAGAATGATGGGGGTACACAGTTTCGGGGGCGCAAGAAAAGTGCCAGTGGTCATTTGGGCCGAGTTCCCATTCAGTGGGATCATATCAGTCGCAGTCTTCTGTGCCTGCACTTCCAGTAGCCTCTACAGGACAGCCAAAGCAAAGAAATGTCACGTGTTATCGATACAGAAAGTTAACGCATCGTTCATATGAGTGCCCACTGAGGGGCCCGGTTCAGAGTTCAGCGCCTGCACAGTCACAGTTGTAGTTACAGTCACAGGAGAGAGGGCCACCAGTGTGTTTTGAGTGTGGTCAGTCTGGGCATATTCGCAGACACTGTCCCCAAAGAGGGAATGTTCAAAGTGCGATAGGAGCGTCACCTGCTTCATCTGCCCAGAGGCGACAAGCTCCGCAGCAACCTAGGGCTCAGATGTCTAGGTTCACAGAGGGAGGTGCTTCAGCACAGTCAGTGAGGTAGCCGACGACTCAGAGTTATTGTGAGCAGACCAGACCACCGCAGGCCAGAGCTTACTTTCTCACCGATTCCAGAGCTTCTAAAGCATCGGTTGTGCCTGACGCTACAGCTACTCCATCCATGATCAGAGGTACTCTTCTAGTCTTTAGATCATGGGACAGTGTTCTCATCGACACGGGAGCATCACATTCTTTTATATCTTTTGCCTTTGCATCAGCATTGGGGTTGGTGATAGATCCGTTGGGTAGTACATTGAGTGTAGTGACCTCAGTTAGTGGGAGTGTGGTGTTGAGTAGGGTTTGCAGATCATGTGAGTTAGGAGTCGTCGGTTGTTGTTTAGAGTTTGATTTTATCATTCTAGACATGAACACGTTTGATGTCATCCTAGGAATGGACTGGTTGACTACCTACATGCCTTTATAGATTGTGAGCGACGGAGGGTGTCGATTTATAAGCCGGAGGGCGACTGCTTTTACCTTGTAGGTGATCGGGATGAGAACTTGACATTTATGACAAGAGTTGCTCGAATTCGAGGGGACTTGGGTTTCCTCTTCTCCGCTCTCAGGTTGAATGAGACAATTGGGGCTTAAGAGAAGCTATCCCCAGTAGTTTGTGATTATACTGATGTTTTCCCAAATGATTTGTTTGAGTTTCCACCGAGCCGACATGTGGAGTTCTCCATTGATCTAGTTCCAGGAGCGGCTCCCATCTCTATGTCATCATATCATTTTGCACCTGCTGAGTTGCGAGAACTCAAGGTGCAGTTGTAGGAGTTACTAAACAAGGGGTTTGTGCAGCCGAGTACGTCACCGTGGGGAGCTCCAGCTTTGTTCACAAAGAAGAAGGATGGGTCGTTGAGACTGCGTATAGACTACAGGAAGCTGAATTAGGTGACGGTCAAGAACAAGTATCTTATACCGAGGATTGATGACTTGTTTGATCAGCTGAAGGGATCGCGATGCTTTTTGAAGATTGACTTGAGATCAGGGTAACACCAGCTAAGGATTAGGACATAGTGAAGACCACCTTTCGGACTCGCTATGGTCACTATGAGTTTCTGGTTATGCCGTTCGGCTTGACGAACGCTCCGACGACGTTTATGGGTTTGATGAATTGGATCTTCGATCCTTACCTGGATAGTTTCGTGGTGGTGTTTGTCGATGATATCCTTATTTATTCACCCACGAGGGAGGTACACGAGGGACACCTACGTATTGTTTTGCAGACTTTGAGAGAGCATCACTTGTATGTGAAGTTCAGGAACTGTGAGTTTTGGATTTCAGAGGTGAGATTCCCTGGACACGTGGTGTCAAAGGAGGGGGTGTCAGTGGACTCGTCAAAGACTAATGTCGTGATGGGATGGCAGCGATCGAGGAATGTCTTTGAGTTTCGTAGCTTTCTGGGTTTGGCAGGTTATTATCAGCGGTTCGTGAAAGACTTTTCTAGGCTTGCAGCACCGATGACGTGTCTTACGTGGAAGGGAGCCATGTTTGTGTGGAGTGAGTCCTCTAAGTCAGCGTTCCAAGAGCTGAAGGTGAGATTGAAGAGTACGCTGGTGTTGACTATTCCCGAGCGAGGTCTGGGGTATACGGTATATTGCGACGCATCACATGACGGTTTAGGCTGTGTTCTGATGCAAGGAGATAAGGTTGTACCCTACGGCTCACGACAGTTGAAGACGCACGAGAAGAACTACCCTACGCACCATCTGGATTTGACAGCCGTAGTCTTCGCCTTGAAGACATGGCGGCATTATCTGTATGGTGAGCACTTCGAGGTCTTCTCTAATCATAAGAGCTTAAAATAATTATTTTTGCAGAAGGACTTGAATCTTCGCCAACGACGATGGATGGAGTTGTTGGGAGACTAGGACTTTGTTTTGCAGTACCACCCGGGAAAGGCAAATGTCGTAGCCGACGCACTCAGTAGGAGATCCCTTGGTTCGTTAGCTTCTGTGGCTATACGAGAATGGGATATGCTTGGAGAGGTTGGGGAGTTTGATTTGTGTCTCCAGAAGACGGGGAGAGGTGCGACTTTACATTCAGTGGCTTCACAGCCCGCATTGGTTGCACGTGTGTTAGAGGCTCAGCGAACTGATCAGGAGGCTCAGATGATACGGGACCGCATTGCGAGTGGGAAGGACACAACAGGATGGGTGGTGGGTTCAGATCAGAGTTTGAGGTTGACAGGGCGGCTGTTTATGCCAGAGCCGTGCCGCGCTGAGGTGCTACATGAGTTTCATCATTCACGTCTTGCAGTACATCCAGGAGGCACGAAGATGTATCACGATTTGCGCCGTCAATTTTGGTGGACTAGAATGAAGAAAGATGTGATCTGATTTGTGTCTCGGTGCCTTACTTGTCAGCAAGTAAAGGTGGAACACCAACGACTAGCAGATTTTTTACAGCCTTTGCCTATATCTGAGTGGAAGTAGGAGAATGTCATGATGGATTTCGTATCAGGACTTCCTCGATCATTGAAGGGACATGATGTGGTGTGGGTTGTAGTCGATAGGTTGGCGAAATCTGCCCATTTTCTTCCTATCCGAGTGAGAGATTCAGTGGACAGCTTGAGTAGATTGTACATCAGGGAGATAGTCCGACTACACGGAATACCGGTGACTATTGTTTCTGATCGAGACCCGTGCTTTACATCGTACTTTTGGCAGGGTCTTCAGATAGCTTTGGAAACGAGCTTGGCTTTCAGCACAGCTTTTCACCCACAGACCGACGGTCAGTCTGAGAGAACCATCCAGATTTTGGAGGACATGTTGAGAGCTTGTGTGCTTGATTTTCAGAATTCTTGGGAGGATCATATATCATTGGCAGAGTTCGCATACAACAACAGCTATCAGTCTAGTATTGGGATGGCACCGTATGAGGCTCTATATGGTAGGCCGTGTAGATTGCCGGTGTGTTGGACAGAGGTGGGTGAGACCGCTATTTTGGAACCCAACCTAGTACGGGAGATGATAGAGAAGATTGCAGTGATTCGTCAGCATCTGGTGACAGCTCAGAACCGCCAAAAGAGTTATGCCGATCAGAGGAGGAGACCATTAGAGTTTGCAGTGGGGGATCATGTGTTTCTAAAGGTCTCGCCATGTAGAGGTGTGATGAGATTTGGTCGTAGCGAGAAGCTATTGCCACTTTTCATTGGACCATTTGAGATCCTTGAGAGGATTGGGGTAGTGGCATACGGTCTGGCCTTGCCACCTCAGCTAGCATCTATGCATAACGTCTTTCACGTTTCTATGCTTCGGAAGTATGAGCCAGATCCGTCACATGTTCTGGGGATTGGGCCAAGTTGCGAGTTGATAAGGAAGTCACGTATGAGGAGCGCCCTGTGAGGATCCTAGATACGAAGGAGCAAGTGATACGGGAGAGAACGATTGCTTATGTCAAAGTTCAGTAGCTTTATCACGGGGTTGAGGAAGCGACTTGGGAGCTCGAGTTTGGGATGCATGCTAGATACCCAGACCTGTTTATCTCGTGGCCTTGTAGTGAATTTCAGGGGCAAAATTCCTTAAGGGGGGAGAGTTGTGAGACCCTGTACCATCTCATTTTATATATATATATATATACTCATGTTTTACATGTTTCTTTTATCACATAATTATCATCTATGGATGGTTTATGTTTTAAGTTGTAGAATCCCATGTTTTGTATAGGTGTTATACGTGTTATGCATGCGGGGGTTTGGCGTGGTTCTAGAGTTTAGTTTTTCTCCCAGCGACGACCGCTCAAGCGGTGGGTAGCGCACTCGACCGGGCTGGTGGCAGAGTGTGGGTTGGTGAGGTGACTGCTCGAGCGGTGCATGGGCGCTCGAGCGGTGGTGTGGCAGAGGTTACGTCGGTAAGGGGTCTGCTCGAGCAGTGGGGTCCTGGCGCGAATTTTTATAAAGCCTGGCAGCCTTGGTTTTTGAGCCAAAAATATCTTTTTGGAGCCTATCTTCTTTCTCTCTTCTTTTCTCTACCTTCTCTCTAGCTTTCAGGAGGCCCGAGGCTTAGTTTTTCACGGTCGAATAGCAGATCTTTGCTTTCGGCGACGTGGGCTTCGTATCCATCCGGGCGAATTCTCATTCTGACGCAGTTTAATTTTGAGACGTTAAGCTTTTAGCTCTCCGACGTAGGATCCTATACTATGTTGTCTCTAAAGGGTGCTACGTGCAATTTTTATGCTTTTTTACTAGTTAAAAATGCCTACATAGCATATTGTATGTTTTAAACCATGTTTATACGGATAGAAAGCTTGTTTTATGCTTTTCTTAGTATATTACATGTGATGGGGCGTATGGGTTTGGTGAGAGGAACCTCTTGGGTTGGACTCACGCATGTGTTTTGGTTTTGATGTGACAATCAAAAAGGACCGTATGATCTTCGGATCTTGTTAACTTGGGCACGAATTGCTCCTCGGTAAAAGATCGAAAAACTACGCAGAATGGGTTTCTCTGCCCGCCGACTAGTGAACCGGGAAAGCACACAGATCGTGTCGGGGTATAGAAGGTTTCGTTACCCATGGGGCCTGTGTGGCCAGGTGGATGGTAGCGTTACTTGGGTCTATATGCCCGCTCGATATCGGTGCCTAGATTTTGAGACCACGAGATGGTAGAATCACTTGGATGTGACAGTGATTCGTGTGTGTGCGTGCGTGTGTGCACGTTGATAGCTTGAGATTTTCTATGATAAAACCTTTACTTTATACTATGTGATTGCATATCTTGCTTTATTGCATCATAGTCTGTTTCTATTAAGCTTTGGCTCACGTAGTGGGATTTTGTTAAAACCTTTTTCAGGTGTTAATGATCACGTGGAGTTGATCTAGCTGTGTCGTGGTGGCCAGAAGACTATTGTATAGTTTTCCCTTTTTGTTATAGAAGCGTGTATCTAGATATATGTCCCCTGTTTCTGAAGGCATATTTTGTAAGCCTTGAGGCTGTATATTATAACTATATGAACAGGTTGCATGTGATTCGGAGAGTGAACCTGGGGTACTCTTTTTGTTCTAAAACTGTATTATTTTGGTTGGTTGTTTATCTGTAAAAGTTTATCTTTCATAAACTGGTGGTTTGTTGGGTGTTTCATGTGACCCTAGTTTTTGGGGCGTGACATTTCGTCTCCATACACAGCATTCATACATGTATGGGTCATAGGAAGGTTTTCTGTGAAAGTGACATTCAACGGTGGTAATGGTGTCGTGGTGTGGTGGTGGAAGTGCTCGGTGGTGACAGTGTTCGGGTAGTGGTGGTGGCGGCACTGCCGTGGTGTTCTCACATATGGAGGTATGAAATACATGGAGATGAAGAGAGATAATACATGTGTGTGTGTGTGTGTGAGAGAGAGAGAGAGAGAGAGACGGCAGAGACTATCGGCGAGAGTGGTGGTGCTGGTGGAGGGCAACGGTGGCGGCAGCTGGTTGCGGCGGTGGGCAGTAGAAGGCGCCAGCGTCGCGTCTCGATGAGCTTCGGTTCGACGTTTCTGTGAGATGAAGTTTTTTCAGCTTCTTTATATATATATATATATATATATATATATATGTATATGTATTATAATAGAGTAATGCTATTTAGGCCTACTTTATATGTATATTTATGCAACATAATGAATAATTAATAATTTTCTTTGTTAAAGGGACAAATAAGTAATTTCAACTATGTCATATAAGTAGACATGTGAAGTAGGTGGTTGCGATTTTGTGTGCACAAAGCTGAGCTCACTAGGGTTTAAATAGGCTATTGATGGGGGACAGGTGTCAGCATGTTAATAGGCCACATATACATGCCAGGTCTACGACGCTTAAAGAAAATATATTTCATGAAATTTTTAATGTAAGATTTTTAATTCAAAAAAAATTTAAAAATTTAAGTATAAATTTTTAAAGTATTTTCATGAATTATCATATAGTTAAAGTCTTCATTAGGACTTTTCATCTATTTAATATTTCTTTGTCGCAGTTTATCGATTACTAGCATTTTTAATAGCTGTAAAATTTTAAGTTCAAAAAATTCTCAAAAATTCGAGATAAACTTTTAATGTTATTTTATGATTTATTATGAAGTTAGAATTTGCAAGAAAAATTCCTAACTATATAATAAAATTTGTCTCAATTCTTGATTATTTAAAATTTTAATAGATGTAAATTTTTGGGCTTAAATTTTAAAATTAATCCTAAGGTCTTGTTAGGAATTTTATTTTAGGTCTTATTATAAATTAATTAATTATAATTATTTTTTTTAGAAGTCAGGTGTTACAGAAAACGTGTAGAATAAATAAGAACTTGTATTCATTAATTCAGAATGAATGTCGAAAATAAGAAATAGGGATAAGAACTTGGATTCGTTGATTCAAGAATGAATACCGAATACAAGAACCTTCTTCAACTTGTTGATTCATAACAATACCGAAATTAAAGAAGAAAAGATAAACCATTGTTATTATTCAATCGAAAACAGCATTGCCCGAAGGCTTACAACCATTATTTATAACAAGTGAAATCCCCTGCTAACTAGGAAACGTAAAAGAAAAAAAGACAACACTTGCATGACAAGGAAAATAAGAGAAAATCCAAAAAATACCAAAAATGAAAAATTTTGATTTAGCCTAAAATCTGAAAACTAAAATAAAAAATAAGAAAGTAGGAAAAAACCTAGCCTATAATGGATTTGATAAGAATAAGTAATTAACAAATTAATTATTTTTTAAAACGAAAATTTTGAAGATTTGACGGCCCAAATGATGAATTTTGCCCATAAAGCGGCCTCAGTCATGGTGTGGCAATACGTATCGTTCATTAGGCCGTTTCCAACTGAACATGGGCCTTTTAAGTCATTTCGCTAATGTTGGGTCGCACTTCTACTGTCACTGTTGGGCCTTCTGATGATCAAAGGCCTTCATGAATAAAAGGCCAATTATTTCTACATCAGTTAGGGCCTAGGGTCAAGGGCCTGGGGCTGAGAGGCTGGGGTTAGGGGTTAGGGGTAGTAGTCTGGGGCAGGTGGCTCGGGGGACGGAGGGCTAAGGGTCGGGGGTTAGGGATCCAGTGTTTAAGGGCTAGGGATTAGGGGTCGGGGGTCGATAGTAAAAGGGTCTAGGATCTGAGGTCGTAAGGGGAGATGGAATAACATCAGAACTGTGACAACTCAGCAGCAACAACTTGTTTCTCAACAAAGACAATTCCACTCCCAAATCGGGGGCTGAGGGGTCCGGGGTCGATGCCCGAGGGTCGTGGGCTGGGGTGCCAAGATCTGAGCATGGGCTCTAAGCGTCGGGGGCCTGGGATCGGGGATAGGCGTTAGGGGTTGGGGTTTTAGGGGCCTAAGGTCCAGGGGGTCGGGGGCTGGGGGCTGGGGGCCGGGGGCCGAGGGTCGGGGATCGGGGATCGGGGATCGGGGATCGGGGTTCAGGGATCGGGGATCAAGGGGGATGAGGTTCCATCGGTTTGGGGTCGAAGGTCCGGGGTTCCAGGGTTTGCCCCCGACCCCGATCCCCGGGAGTCCAAAATTGAGAGTATGAGGTTCTAGGGTTTAGTTTATCTAGTTAAGAGAAATCCGTCGCCAATTAACGAGTCTAAATTGGGGCAATGTCTTGGTCCCTAGGCCGCCGGTTGGGGATAACAGTAAATATATATATTAAAAACAAAATATATATATTTATATGTAATTTCTTTTAAAAACATAAATAAGCAAATAAAAAAATAATCATAATAACAAACTAAGCCTTAATAGATAAGCAATAATGAGATTATTGTCACCGCTTAAGTTAAAAACGAAATCAATGACATTTTGTAAAAAATGAATGCCAGATTATTAATATGAATATTTTTGTCATTAAATTATTTATTATATATAATCTATTACTCTCTATTACTATTATAAAAGTAAACACCTAATTTGGTGTGCACATAAAAGTACAGCTAACTCACGATCTTGGCTTACCTAAATTGCCATAACTTTTAAAATTTTTAAAGCATTTCTCAATTAAACTACAAGGACACAATTATAAAATCATTACAAAATAAACCCACGTTCCAAGTAGTTGACACTTCAGCACAAACACCCCCTTAACAGTTATTTTCATTCCTCTATTAACTTTCAAACTCAATTTCTGCTCTTCTCTAACCTTGCTTCTCCCTAATCCTCTGCTCCAAATCCCAAATATTGTATTCTGTCATTTGCACTAAACTACACGGGGATAATAGGGATCACTTCCCCTCGAGAACCCTCCCCTTAAGACTCTATTTTATGAGTTTTGAGTGGGTTCACAACGTTGATTCGAATCGTTTATTTTGTAGAACCTGCATAATAGATCATTTGTACACAAAAATAAGTTTGATTGGATATTGATAGATATATGAAAAAATAATATTTTATTGCACAAAATAAATGGTGTAAACTTAGCAATCCATTGAAAAAAAAATTGTCCATTTTGTATAATAAAATATCATTTGTTGATATATCTATTAGTATCCGATCAAGCTAAATTTTTTGTACAAATGATCTGTTATATAGGCATTACAAGATAAACGATTCGAATCATCGTTGTGAACCTATCCAAGATTCATGAAATAGAATCTTGAGGGAAAGTGAACCCAGTATAACATCCGCCGCTAGAGTCAAATTCATACCTCACGTTCTAGCCACCCTCTTTAGCCCCGAACAACAAAGCCAAAGACGCCTCCAGCCCGTCACGGTGAATAGTGTATATATATATATATATATATATATATATATGAAAATGGGATTTTTATTTAATTAGATGAGATCGTAGAAGATTTATTCCCATTTCAATTCTATCTTCACAGTTGTGGAGAGAAAATAGTGTATAGAATGTTTCCGATGAAACACAGATGAAGTATTGGTTAAGGTGCAACTTCGGTGATTATACCATTAACGTGTTCCGCAATCTGTGAATTTGAGGAGGCTTCTTCTCTGGCATTAGTCATCGTTACAGAGAGGGGGAGGGGAGGGGCAGGGGATTGTAAGAGCAGGAAAAAGGTATCGTTTGCATTTTAAACTAAATAGGTCACCAACCTTCATTGATGATGTTTTAGGGGATTAGATTATATATATATATATTTGGATTTGATTGAAACATAATTGTAGATTCATGGGGGCATGTGATGCCTTTAATCATGGGAGTTGATGTGATCATGGCTTTGAGATATACACGATAAGTAATTTGTAAGTTTAAAGATAATTCATCCATATTATATCTTTTTATTTGTACTTGGAGTGTTAATATTTTTAAAATAGTTGGATTATGTAAAGATTCCTCGAAATTTGGAAAACATTCAAAGTATACGAATCATGAGCAAAACTTGTTATAATTGTTCCTAAAGTACATCTGAATAAGATAAGTGTCTTAGGTCTACCAGAGAACATATTATTGATTTATTTAAGATTTAATCTTGTCATAGGTTTAATATGTGTGTGTGCGCGTGTATATACATATATTTTTTTGTAGAGGATCAGGATTGGGTTCTACTATTCCTGTCCAAGCTGGCTGAATAGTCCGAATGGATTCCATGTGTGCCTGCACAAGAAAGGGGTGAGATGCCCGTCGGTGGCTTTTACCGGTGGACCTTCCGATGATCAATTCAAGCAAGGGTTTTAAAGAGAGAAAAGCTTGAGAGGGAGATTTGGCAGAGTTTCTCCTAGTAGATTAGAGTCCATACCTTTGCCTATGAGAGTGTTCGCTATTTATAACGAGAAATATACTTGACCCGCCTTGGGGGTTCGACTCGACCCGAGCAGGTCGAGTTATCCTCTCTTTTATTTCGATTAATACTCAGCTGTCAATCTGATGGTGACTTATCATTGCCATCATTATATCTTTCTACAAGTTCTTCTTATCGTGTCAAGCTGTCCATCAATAATCAGACCTAGTTTAGGCTAAGTCATTTATCTCTAACACCCTAGCCCCAGAGTTGGTTAAACTGCTTTTGATCTCTTATCATCAGTGCCCTCTTCTGATACGCATATCATGGGTACTTATTACCATGTATTAATCCCCGAGCTCGACTTTACAGGTCATATAACACGCCCTGCTCGAATGTGGGTGCCAAACACTTCCCCTCACGGTGCCGAGCACCTCTCCTTATAGTCCCGAGCACTTCTCTTATGAGGTAATGGATGAGTCTCTCTCCAGAGCTTGGGACCATGGCTGTGGTACTTAAGTCCATGGCCGTTCCACGACTTCATTTGTCCTGAGATCCTAAAAGCTTGGGAGCACTGTCCATGTATGCTCGACCTACTTCTCTAGCTAGGAGATGTATACCAAGGTACACTATCGTGGGCAGGTGACTGACGCGCTGTATGGCATTCCACGTGTGTCCCACGTGACCTTGATCGGAACTTGTCCTGCCTCAATTGCCCCATCATCATGTTATTGCTCGATCTCCCGAGCTACTGGAAGGTGATGCGATGTCCTTGCTCGATTCGTCATTTTACTTTTTGATAGAGAGACTTATTGAGCAAGTTTTGCAGACATACTACCACTTAGCCCAAATGTATACCAACCGTTGTTCCCGTCACGTGGCAATCCCCCATCGGTTCTACTCCGCATTTATTACATGTATTAAATGCGTATTGCGTTAGCGGTACCTTGGGTACAGGAATGTTGATTGTCATTTCTAATAAATGTCAATCATTGGGTTTAATTATGGTGGGGTCCTCAGATTCGTTAACCCAGTTGGGACTTTTGCCCGGCCATATTAATTTGATGGAGAATACTGTTCGGCCAACGATCCGAACAATAATATTATGGACTAACCCCTCTTATCATGCTCGGATTGTGTTGTTCGGGTTGTGTGCGCCACTTGTATTTAATGTTCATTAAATGTATACAGCGCGCGTTGGTGCACGTGCCATAACTGGCGCCCTTTGGTGCTTCATTTGAAAATGCATGTGAAGATAAAAATGGGGGAGGGCAACCACCCAACCACCTTTTACGAACCATCATCTTTCTCTGAGCTTAGGCGATTTCCGACGACTGAGTCCTCTACAACTCCGGTAACTGAAAATGCTGGAACTCAGGCAACTCTCCAGTTTTCCAAGAACCATTTTACTCAGGTTGGTGTCCTCATCTCCCCTTCTTCTTCATCTCCACCGTTTAGTCATGGCCGACGCACCATTGTTATGGTTGCTGGCAGTCTTTCATCCCTTTTTTAGCAAATTTCATGGCTACCACCGCCGCTGCCACCACCGACGGGGGTGGTTTTGTTGTGGATATAAACATTCAAACATATACGTATGCACATACGACTGATTTTTTTTTATTTTTTTGTTTTTTAGAATGAGGCGTCTAGCTCGTTATATTGATACGTCGGAGGCTTTGGTCGAGCTCCATAAAGCTAGGTCAATCCCCGCCGATAGGCTACCGATAAAGAGACTTGGACTACTAAAGAGCCCAGGGCAGCTGTTTTCCCCTTGTGGCCCTTTTGGAGTCCAGACTAGAGTTTCCCCTCCTGAGCATTATGAGGGAGGCTCTAACCTTTTATCGGCTATGCTTGGCACAGCTCACCCCCAATTTTTTCTCCATATTGATGGGAGTAGTTTTATTGAACCAATATATGGGCATCGACCTCGGTGTTCAGGAGATTCAATACTACTACTCCATCTCCGAGACGTCCAAGGGTCAAAATAGGTATTACCTCAAGGCCAAGAATAACCGAAACATTGTGCTTGAGCTCAAAAACTCGCACAAGGGTGATCTGGATGATTTCATAGTGGTCGAGGGAAACTGGCAGCTCGGCCCTGGCGTCCATGACTCCTGTGCTCGGCTCTGCCCCACGAGAGCTGGAACCCCAGATAGCCGAGCTCCTTCCCCTTGCATTCTATTTTGTTTTTTGTTTTCTTGTATATTTCGAGGACTAATGCATTTAATTTTTTAGGTGCCTACTATAACATCTCTGCCATCAAGGACAGGAAGGACCGCAGAGACGGTTGGGTCAATCTTAAGCACCTACGGTGAGTCTTGGACAGGGACAGAGACGTCCGCTCGTTCAAGAGGCTTTTCAATGGTGTTTCTATCCGCCCAGAAGAGCTCGGGCATCGTCTGGTCCCCGTCGAGGGAGCTGTAGCTGAGGGAGGCCAGAGCAAGAAAGCCTCAACATCCAGGGCTATTAGCAGCAGGCCCTCCTCAAGTTCGACTAGCCAAACAGTTCTTGACACGATCGAGATGTCGTAGAGGAACCTGCTCAACCTGTTGGGGAGCGTCCCCGGCCTGACCACCGCTGCTCAGCTGACCACAGCTCCAACCCCACCAGCAAGGTCGACCGTTAGTGCTCCATCGGTCCCCCGTGCTCCAGCTCCACCACAGTCTGCTCGGGCCCCAAAGAGAAGGAGCGCAGCCTCCGAGAGCACATAATGGGAGATACGATGCCGCATTGAGTCGTTTGCCCTGCCCACTGCACCGATCGAAACAGAGGGTGCCCAACTGACCTCCAAGGTACCTCTCTTTTTCTCCCCAACCTACTGTGACAAGGTTGTCACCGCTCTGGATTCAGTACAGGAAAGCCACCACGTGGCATGGGCTCTAGCCAAGAACCTCTGCCTCCCCAAGGACAAGGTAGGTTACGTGGCCATCCTGAATGCTTCCCTAACCAAGCAGGCTGCTCAGCATATCATAATGGTAAGACAGTCAATCCGTACTCCCATGCATGCGTATTTATGCATACATTATTGTTATAATTTTTTTTCTAAATAACTGCCTGAGCTAACCTTGTTTCTCCTTGTAGGGCCTGCAAATGGGAATGGAGGTTGCTAACCGGTGCAGGAGAAACATGATCTCCTACACGCTAAAGTTTCGAAGCTCAAGGAGGACATTAAGGTCCTCCAAGCTCAGGTCAGCGAAGCCTCAAAGGCCAAGGAAGACGCCGAGATCTGGGCTACTCAGGCATTGGATTCTGTCAAAGAATAGGAGGCAAACCTTTCCTCCGTGATAGGAGAGCTCGAGGCGGCGTCAAAAGCTAAGGCAGCTCTTGAATAGGAGAATGCTGAGCTCAAGGCTGTCAACGCCTGGATACACAAGGATAGATACGATGAGGGCTACGACCGAGCTGGGGACGTGTAAGAAGCTCAGGTAATGAGCATGCAGAACCCCCTGTTCAAGATGGGGTGGGACTCAGCCTTCAACGCCGCGCTCATCGGCCACGATTCTAAGCTGCGCAAGATAATCCCCTGGATCCAGCCAAACATTCCCTTTCCCGACCAGCTGGCTCATTTGATCGGGGTTGCCATTCTGCCGGGTCTGGTGGTTGCAGTTGTCCTTGTCTCATCTGTTCAGGTTGGTCCTCCACCACCTCCTCCAGCTCAGGACTTTGAAGTCCCTCCTCCTCCTCCAACCGAACGCGCCGAGCATGGGAATGAGTTTGAGGAGCTTAAGCCATTGTGGCCGAAATTCGGGACCTCGGGTGCCTACGCCACAGTGGATCTCACATTGGATGATGATCCCATGTTCGAGGAGGTACCCATCCAGCGCGAGCAAGAGCATGCGGCTGTGGAGGAGGATGCAAGCCTCGACCAAGCAGAGAAAAATTAGACAGACGCCACTCAGACGGCTTAGAATCTTTTTCTTGTTGTTTTTTCTTTTGTTTACAAATTTCTTTGAGTTTACATTGCACGGCCTCGTTTCATCTGTGAGATCGGCATACCCTTCGTTGTACATACTCCATTTTATTAATGAAGCACTTTTATTCAGTCTCTGTCAATGTTTTGGAACTGTTCTTGCTTTATTTTTTACGTTGATACAAGTATGCAGCGCTCAGCCTCATCCCATTCTGTGCAGTCGGCTAACTTTAATTATACTTATATCCAGCCAAGCTGGGACATTTTGTATTCATAATGATCTTGTAAGATCATTTGATCACTCGGTGCCAATCCGAGCTAGGCCGTATCTATCCGAGCAAGGATACCTTGGCCCAGCGAGTCACCTTTTTAGCTTTGTCGAACACTCGAAACCTAGCTGAGCTAGACAACATACATAGCCGAGCGAGGCCACTTGTGCTAAAAAAATGGGTCTTAGGTGACAAACCGAGCTAAACAGCTTACCAAGCCGCACTGGATGAGACGTATAAATCTCAAAATTACTATACAGGTAAATTTATTAATTTATTTTCTGCCCTGACTCAACTCGAAATCAATCGGGACTCTCGCTGCCTAGGTGAGCTAGAGCTCTCTTGCCTAGGCTTGACTCGGAGTCAACTGGGACTTTTACGGCCTAACCGAGTTAGGGCTTTCTTGCCCAGGCTTGACTCGAAGTCAACTAGAACTTTACTGCCTAGCCGAGCTAGGGCTTTCCTACCCAGGCTTGACTCGAAGTCAACTGGGACTTTTACTTCCTAGCTGAGCTAGGGCTTTCCTGCCCAGGCTTGCCTCAAAGTCAACTGAGACTTTTACTGCCTAGCCGAGTAGGGCTTTTTTGCCCAGGCTTGACTCAA
Organism: Heliamphora ciliata; assembly: GCA_032360265.1. Taxonomy (NCBI): domain Eukaryota; kingdom Viridiplantae; phylum Streptophyta; class Magnoliopsida; order Ericales; family Sarraceniaceae; genus Heliamphora; species Heliamphora ciliata. The sequence goes on from JAUMHN010423065.1 coordinate 31,653, forward strand.
AGTCAACTGAGACTTTTACTGCCTAGCCGAGCTTGGGCTTTCTTGAGATGTCTTAAGATTGTACACACAAGCTTCTAAGAAAAGTTCATTCATTCATCATCCAGAAAACAAATTCACAATTGAAGCTTCAATGATAAAACTTCCTTAAATTCTGTGCATTCTAAGGCCTCGAGATCTACTTTCCTTCTAAATTTTCAAGTTTGTATGCTCCCATGCCTGCAATCGATGTGAGTTTGTACGGGCCCTCCCAAGTCGAGCCCAATTTGCCATTAAAGGGAACCTTTGTATTAAGAAGGACCTTTCTAAGCACCAGTTCGCCGACCTAGAAATTCTTATGGTTAACTCGTCTGTTGTAAAACTTCAAAAGCTGTTGGTGGTAGGCTGCCAATTTGACTAAAGCTTGCTCCTTTCTTTCCTCAGCTAGATTCAAGTCCCGAGCAATAGTGAGGTTGTTGTTCTCGGACTCGAAAGCTTCAGTTCGGATGGTGGGTAACCCCACTTCAAGGGGAATTACTACTTCCAAGCCATAAACCATTGCAAACGACGTCTCTCCTGTTGAGCTTCTTGGAGTTGTCCGGTAGGTCTATAACACTAAAGGAAGCTCGTCCACCCATTTTTCTTTAGCTTTCTTTAACCTCATTTTTAGTCCTAATAGGAGTGTCCTATTCGAGATTTTTGCCTAGCCATTGTTTTGAGGGAACGGGGGTGTTAAGAAGTAATTCTTTATTCTTAAGCCTGAGCAGAAGGTCTTGAATAAGTTGCTGTTGAATTGCTTCCCATTATCTGCAGCTATGGCACGCGGAATACCAAACCCAGTGATGATGTTCTTCCATATAGACTTTTTGGCGTCCACATCTCTGATATTAGCTAAGGGCTCAGCCTCAACCCATTTGGAGAAATAGTCTGTTGCTACAATTAGGAACTTTTTATTATTTGGTGTCATAGGCAATGGGCCAACAATATCCAGTCCCCATTGTGCAAAAGGCTGTGGGCTCGTGATCGGGCTAAGGTCCTCAGCAGGTTGCCTGTGCAGGGGTGCAAACTTCTGACACTTCTCGCACTTCTTTGAATAGACTTGGGCATCTTTCTGCACGTAGGGCCACCAATAGCCTTGGCTGATAGCTCTGTGTGCCATAGATCTTTCCCCTGTGTGACCCCCACATATTTCTTCATGTAGCTCGAACAAGAAATCCTGAACTTTGTCGGGGTGAGCACATAATAGGTAAGGTCCCGAGAAAGATCTTCTCTACAGTTAACCTTTGAAGGATAGCAAAAAACGTGCAGCCTTGTGCCTGATCTTATGTGCTTCCTTCTTGTCTTTGGGAAGCTGACTGTCGTCAAGAAATCTAATAATAGGATCCGTCCAACTCGGCTGCTGGTTGTCCCCTATGGTGCAGATCTGCCATGTCATTGTTTCGATGCTCGAGTTTTCTTATTTTTGTACTTCTACCGTCATTTTTAACTCGAGCTCGATTACGAGGCTAGGGCTACTAGGGCATCGGTGTGAGAATTCCCTTCTCTATTGATCTGCTCGATTTGTGCTTCTTCGAAACCCTTTACAAGCTCAAATGCTAGGAAAAGGTAAGCGGCCATCCTGTAATCTCGAGCGTTATACTGTCCAGTCAATTGATTTACCACTAGCTGGGAATTGCAAAAAACTTCCAACTTTCTGATGCCTAGGAGCTCGGCACTCCTAAGCTCGATGAGCAGTGCTTCATATTCGGCTTCATTATTGGAGGCTGGGAATCCCAATCTGATGGAGTGTTCTATCACGGATCCTTCTGGACAGATAAGAACCACCCCTACTCTAAAGCCTTTTTGGTTCGAAGCGCCATCGGTGTACAACTTTCACTTTTGCATTGCTACTTTGGATTTCCCACTTTCTTCTCCCGCACAGTCGACCTTCCCCCCAGCTTAGACTCGAGCGTGGTTGGGTCCAAGCTGATCAACGAACCTAGTCGGGAGAATTCTGCTATGAAGTATGTAAGAACCTGTCCTTTGATTACTACTCTTGGTCTGAACTCAATATCATATTCCCCGAGCTCGACTCCCTATTTTAAAATTCTCCCTGAGAGGTCGGCCCTGTGTAGTAAAGCTTTGAGCGGGTGTGCAGTCAGGACTATAATTTTGTGCTCTTGAAAGTAATGTGCCAGTTTTCGGGATGCTATGACCAAGGCGAGTGCCAGCTTTTCTAGAAGTAAGTATCTGGTCTCAACATCGAGAAAGGCGTGGCTGACATACTAAACTGGAAGCTGCTCGACCACGTCCAGCCTAACCAAGACAACACTAGCCGAATGCTTTGAGACTGCGAGGTACATGTACAGCTCTTCGCCGAACAAAGGCTTAGAGAGAAGAGGAGCCTGCTTAGGTACTCCTTCAATTTTTGGAGCGCTTGGGCACACTCCTCTTCCTAAACAAAATTTTTACCCTTTCTTAATAATTAAAAGAAGAGATGACACTTATTTGATGATCGGCTGATAAATTTGTTCAAAGTTGCTGCCATCCCCGTGAGACGTTGTATCTCCCTCACTATTTTGGGAGGTTGTATATTCTGTTTCGCTGCTATTTGGTTGGGATTAGCTTCGATCCCTCGCCTGCTAATCAAGTGCCCCAAGAACTTTCCTGATTTCACCCCGAAGGCACACTTCGATGCATTAAGCCTCAATTTATAAGTCTTCAATACCTCAAAGATGTTGCTCAGGTCGATCAGATGATTGTGTTGCAGCTCGGTCTTGACCACCATGTCATCTATGTAGACCTCGAAGTTTCGACCCAGCATAGGTTGGAATATCTTAGTGACCAGCCTTTGGTAGGTTGTCCCAGCGTTTTTCAATCCGAATGGTATGACTTTGTAATAGTACAACCCTCGCAGAGTGATGAAACTGGTCTTCTCCTAATTGTCTGGGTTCAAGGCGATTTGGTGGTAACTTCGATAAGCGTCCAAGAAGCTCATTATTCCATGACCTACTGTTGTGTCCACTAGTTGATCGATCTTGGAGAGTGGGAACAAATCTTTTGGACAAGCTTTGTTCAAGTCGGTGAAATCCACATATACCCTCTACTTCTCATTCTTTTTCTTGACAACCACAATATTGGATAGCCATATGGGGTACTGTACTTCCCTAATTGCCCCTACCTCGAGCAATTTCTCTACCTCCTCTAGCACGGCTTCTGAGTGTTGAGCCGAGGACCTCCTCCCGCACTGGATGACTGGTTTGCGCGTTGAATCTGTTAGGAATGTATACTGAAAAGTCTTACTTTTTAGGTTTTTTATTATCCCTGGCATATTAATGAGAAACATTTGAGATATTTTTGCATTCGTGGTTTCATATTTATATTTTTGATGAATGAATGCATAGTCCGTATATTCTGTCCAGTATTTGACT
>JAUMHN010423066.1:0-13040 GCA_032360265.1 Heliamphora ciliata
GATGGAAACCAGCTGTTTACTCCTTGCTTGGAAAACCAAATCAGTTTTTGATTGGGACGCCACACTGTGATTAGGTGATTGGGACGCCACCCGGCGCCGCTTGGGATTGCTGCAGCTTTTGCAAACTGCTGCACTTGCTTTCATGGAAACCCGAAACAGTTTTTCGCTGTGTTGGAAATCGCAGCCTGTTTTTGGCTGTTTGCTTTTTAGAATCACACTGTGATTAGGCGCTTGGATCAGCGCCGGCTATTTTCGAAAACTAACCGCTGGAAAATAGCGCCTCGTTTGGATGATTCGCCACTTTTGCTTGCTGCGGTAATTGGCGCCCGTACTTGCTGTGTTCGAAAAATAGCCCCTTTTTTATTTTTTTATTATCCAAAAAAAACTGAAAAAAAAAATTGCAAAACAATAAAAAAACGGTTGCGGCCGCCAAGCATCGTCGGTTGCCGTGTTCTTCAACTATTCTTCATTCTTTCCTTTTTTTCGATTACATAAAATCAAAAAAAAATACAATAACAAGAAACCGAAAAACAATAATTTTAACATTGATCCTATACCTCCGTAGAGTTCACAATCAATTAATCTATCACGATTAACTCTCGTGATTAAAAATAATAATTAAATCATCATCCACGCATTCAATCAAATATGAAAATAAATAATGATCATAAAATCGGGATTTAGAATGCCTGCAAAACAAAATTAGTAACAGTTCTAAAACTACTCGACCCCGATAATCGTAAACAAAAAAACGGCTCTGATACCAATTTGTTAGAGGCAATAGTGCCTAGATCAATTTTTTTGTAAACAATTTTCGGTAAAAAATTAACTGGACTGGCAAACACCAAAATGGACTCCAGATAAAACTTTTGACGTAGAACGATCAAAATAAAACCCGTGCAATCAAAGTTAATTTAGATGAATACATTTTGTCGATCTATTCTTCAACTACGATTTAATTTCGAGTTGAAGTTCCTATCAGATCTTCTACTGTATTCCCGTATGCAATTCTCAAACGTAGTGTGGGTTACGGACTATCGAGAACTCGTACCGGCAGAACCCAAATATATTTAGTCTTGAAAGACAAAATATAATATATCAATCATGAAATATCAAACTGATTCAGCCCACCCGCATATATATAGGGCTACAATAGGGACCTGGGGAGTAATTATGAGTAAGACTTCTAGTGGAACACAGATACCTACTAACGGTTTCTGTAATTATGGAAAAACGCAGCGGTTTCTACAATTTTCATAAAATATTGAATTACAGTTCACACCACTAAAAACTATAATTGCACTCTGACCCATAATTTCAAGACCTTCTTGCAGAGCTCCTGTTATTAAATGCTTACTATTTCTCTCCATGTTATGATTTTTGATATCTGCTAATTAAATTTAATTACTAATAAGTTAATTTAATCGACATTTTGATATTCCTTAAGTCCTTCCGCTTAACTTATTTGACCGACGAATAATCAAATCCACTTGCAGGATTTGGCCAGGTCAAAACTTATAAGCATCCTTAAGGGAGTATCGTCAATTCCGATCATCCAGGACATGGATTTCGTCAATAATTAATATTTATCATATAAATAATACCGCTATCCAACTCACCGAAAATATAGACTCATGTAAGATCGCACCCTCTAATTAATTAAAAAAATAAATTTTAAATATACGCAAATCAATAATTATTTCATAATTAAGAGGATAAGCAGTATTCATAATAATCTTAAAGTGTGAATTAATTTATATTGTCAGTATAAAATTAATTATCCCAAATGTCCCGTTCAATACACACAAAGTGTACTGGCATAAAGAGTCGGAATAATAGACGACGCTACTATCTGTTTTTTGTAACCAACACAGGTCTACTAAAATTCTGTACCACAGTCGTACCGATGGTATGTCTATTTCCATCTAAATTATGAACATAAAACTTATATTCTGTAAAAACCTAAAATCTAATTTTCTGTGTGTAAATCGTCCTCTACACACCAGATTAAATACTATACAGAATATCGGACATCCATACATAACATTAAAGAAATGATACACATGCATTACCCATAAATATTCTCAAAAAATAAAAAATTAATTTTATTAAAATTAAATTAAATACTAAAAACATGATTTTCAGTATACCAACCCTAACACAGGTTTCCCAACATCACCCTAGAACTCAAATTTTATGAATTTAACCTAACAAATTTAGAATATAAGGTAAAACATTCATTTTTCGATCAAGGTTAGTGTCTTTTTGAAATTATTATAAAATCAACACAAATCAATACAGTTCACCATAAATTAGTCTAAATCCTACCTTGCGGAGCCTCAACACGTCGAATTTTTCCAAAGTTCAACAAACCCTGTGTTCGGCCTCTTCTGCAGTTCGATTTCTTCATGGTTTCGATTGATCTTCTTGTTGACTAATCCTTGATAGCTTCCAATTTGAGGTCGACTTCATCAATTTTGGAGAAAGAAGGTGAAAACTTGGGACCTTAAACTTCTCCCATGGCGCAAAGAAGACGAGAGCAAGGGAAGGGAGGTCTTAGTGTAGCTCAAAGTTTGGGGTTTATTTGTTTGGTTCTTAGTTCCCTCAAATTTCTAGAACTCTCTCAACAAATTCCAAAGGCATGGATCAACAAGCAAAGCAAGGGGAGAAGAAAAGGAATTGGCGCTGAATAGGGAAAATGATACAGTTTGGGAAGATTGGTGCTCTCCATTTGAGGCATGACGACCATGGGTGCCAAGAAAAAAAAATCAAAAAATGATAAAAGAAGTAGGAAAAGCAGAGTTGCATTGGCGCACAAGAGGGAAAAGCCTCAGTTTTACTTTTATGCTTTTCTCTTGGTTCTCTCTCCAAGTTTGAAGATTTTTCCAAATATTGTAAACCAAATAAAAGGAGTGAACAAAAAGAAGTAGAGAGTTTTGGGCGTGGGCTCGGGAAGAATGAAGCCTTTCTTTTATTTTATTTCCTTTCTCTCTCTCTCTCTCTTAACATCTCTAGAGAATCCCACACTTAAGCCTTGTTTGCTCCAATAATTTTATAGTACTAATAGTATTCCCAATTATTAATTAATCCTTAGACCCAATTTTAATCTAAATGATCTTACTTCATTTAATCGTAATTAAATCTTCTGATAATTTATTTATGTCAAATTACTTAACCCAAATAAAATAAATTAAAATAAAATGTACTAAATTATGATTCGAAACTGCTTTTGATAATTTAATTACGTCACAATAAATAACCAAAAATAAAAGCGTACCGGGTCACTACGACCTTCCCCCTCAGGGAATTTCGTCCCTGAAATTCTAAATCTCCCCTTAAAGCCTTCACCTTCTAGAGTAACTCTCAAATACTTGGTTAAGAAAATACCTTCCATTCACCCCTATCATAACTTTTAGATTTCACCGGACCCATTATGATCAAAACCTATCATAATGATTTTATTACTTACCCTCAATTAGTTCTCTAGTTCAAACCCTACTCTTGTGTATCCAATATCATTAGCTTCATCTATGTGAGACCCAGTTTTGTTTCTTTTTCGTTATTTATTTATATTCGACGTGTTTGTTTATGCTTCTTTGTCGTAGACCAACATGTATATATGTGTTTCACGCTTTCTCGGGTTTCGATATGGCATGTTTGGTTGGCTTCGAGGCTATAAAACCTGTTTTGACGCAAAAGGTTGTTTTCTCCGTCATCCAGTCGACTGGATGGTGATCCAGTCGACTGGGTCGATAGTGGGTTGGTTCATCCAACTAACTTGGGTAGGTCAGTCGATTGGGTTGAGTCGATGGAGCTTTTTAGCTTTTCAGTAGCCTTTGTCAGTCGACTGAAGGGGGAGGTTCAGTCGACTAATCTCCTATTTTGCCGTGGACTATAAATATCAGAACCCTGGAGATATTTTGGAAAACCATTCTTCTTGCCTAAGTTTTTCTTTTCTTTTTTTTTGGTAATTAATTGTAACATAAAAAGGAAAAAAAGTGTACATGATTCTAAGGGGCATACCCCAGGTATTTACATAACTTACCAACATAACAAAAACAACATTAACAATCATAACCCACATAACCCCCGCTTGGAAACAAGGGAACTATCTAACAAAACCTATTCCCCGCACAGCCCGCATGGATGGAAAATAGACACAAAAGAAGGCAAAACCAATCCAGCAAAGAAACTGGCCAGCCAACACCAATAAACATAAATATCCTGCTAAAGCTCAGCTCCTCGAAAAGTTCCAAACTTTAAATAGGAAAAAACCCTAGCCAAAAAAAAAAGCTGACAACAGAACCCCCAAGGATCAAACCACAGGTCAAAAGGACAACTGAGAGGGAATCAACAGGGGTCGAAGAGCAAAGTACCAGAGGTAGACGGGCCCCCATCCAGTCAAAAAAACCAACGACAGATCAGCCTTAGAAACTCCAGCTCAAATCCGGCCAAAACAAATAACCAACCTCCCCTAAGTCAGCAATAAGTTATGGGCAGAACAGCACCAGAGAGTTTGGCTAAGAGAAAACCTAGGCCATCCCAAAGGAACCTCTACCACCGGATCCAGACGAAGCAGACCATTAGCTAGAATCCCACTCAACAAACCACCAAAGACCCCACCATAGGTACCCAGCTAGAAGTACAGACAGGTCTTCATCTAAACCAAAGCAACCACAGGTCCACAATAGGCAACACACTCCCCGGAGGCAGGGGAAAGGATAAGAGAAATAGAAACTCGAACAAGAAAGAACCAAAATGAACTTCCAACGGGAGGTACGAAGGAGCCATCCAAAGAGACCTTAATACAGAGGTACAAAACACAGGTCCAACGGGCAACCGAAAGGAAACCAACAGAGGTCGAAGAGCAAAGTACCAGAGGTAGATGGGCCCCCAGCCAGCCAAAAGAAGCAACGACAGATCAGCCCCAGAAACTCCAGCTCAAATCCGACCAAAATAAATAACCAACCTCCCCTACAAGTCAGCAATAAGTTATAGGTAGAATAGCACCAGAAAGTCTGGCTAAGAAGAAACCTAGGCCATCCCAAAGGAATCTCTACCACCCTACTATCCACGCCGTAGGCTTCGCATTCATCCAGATAAAATCCCATTTCGACGAAGTTCAATTTTTGAGGTGTTGAGTTTCAACTTATCGAGGTAGAATCCTAAACTATGTTGGTGTTAAAGGGTGTTACGTGTATTTATACGCTTTTCTACCTATTGAAAATGCTTTAAATGTTGCATTTTATGTTTAAACCATGTTGTTCGGATGAAAAACATGTTTTGTGCTTTTTTATTGGTTTATTACATGTTGTGAACGTGTGGATGTCCGTAGTTTTCAAAAAGGTACTTTTGAAAACAGAGAATTTATGAAAATCTTGAAAATCATGTTTTGAAAGTTTAGAGCTAGCCATCGGGGTTGAGTCTCAGATTTGAAATGTTTTTATAGAAACAGTAGAAACAGTTTAAAAATATTATTTGATCTCCATGGTTGATGGATGATATAGCAGTTTGCTATTGGATCTCTTTATGAATTATTAATGTATAACTATTTGAAATGTTTACATAGTTGAGCTACAGGTCAATTTTTAAATGATTATATAGATGCACCAAGATAGCAGGTGTATTGGCCTCCATTACTCCACGGTGAAAGTCCAGAAACTTGTGCAAGTAGGTACCTTTGTTCCTTCGGGTTAATCCCGTTAAAGAAAGGGTGGGTACTTTGTTTCCCTCGGTTGTAGCCCATAAATGAAGTGGTTTACGTTGTTATAACTCCGTATAGAACTTGTCATTACCCGACAAGTCTTAAATAATTCAGGTTAAGGGTAATGGACAAGAGTCTATAGTTATTGCATTTGTCCCTAGTTTGACAGAGTGGTATATAGAAATCATTTTCTTGGCTGTGTGATCTGAGTGAGAAAAATAATAATAATGTTTTGTTACTGTTTTTTTTAACTATTAAATGTTATTTGCATTGTTCGAAATGCTTGGTTTTGAGGAAGGAAAATCATTTTGAGACTTGTGCAAGTCTGATGAAAAACTTAGGATTTTATGAAGTAAAACCGTTTTTGAGGCTCATGTGGGAGTTAACTTTATGCTATGTGATTGCATATCCTGCTTTACTACGTCATAGTCTATTTCTATTGGGCTTCAGCTCACGTAGTGGGACTTGTTAAAACCTTTTTTAGGTGTTATGGATCACGAAGAGCTGATCTAGAGGTGCCCGTGGTGGCAGAAGACTGTGTATAGTTTTTCTTTTTGTTATGAAAACATGTCTTCCTACATGTGATGCCTGTTTCTGAAGGCGTGTTTTGTAAGCCTTGAGATGATATATTATGCATGTATAGAAAGGTATATATGTTATACTGAGAGATAAACCTTGGGTACTCTTTTTAATTCCTAATGCTGTGTTTTGATTGATCGTTTTACAAGTAAAAACCTATCTTTTTATAAATGGTGGTTCGGTGGGCTTTTTACGTGATCTTGGATTTTGGGGCATGAAAACTTGGTATCAGAGCTCTAGATTTGAATACCTAAGAGCCATGGGAAGAGGGTGCATCACCTTGTGAGGATGATTGTGTGTGCTCGATTGCATGTGTTTAAATGTTTTTATAACATGAGCATGATAGTTTGTGTCTACGTGAGTATGAAGGTTGAACCTTGGGATTGATTAGTCTTGCCTTTAGGCGTTTGGATTAACAAATTTGGAAGCCATGTTAAAAATGTGTTTGGCCAACGTGTTTTCTAGCAAGGAATCTAAGTAGGTTATCCAAATTGGCGCGTTTATCTTGTCGGTTCTTGTCGGTATGTGAGCTATGCTTACATAATCTTGAATGGCTATGTGTTAGCATGGTTATGTCATTTATTTAATTATAACATGTTCTATGAAAGCTTATATTGTTATGTTGCTTTCGTATAGAGTTATGTCCAAGCGGGGAGGACGAGGCTGTGGTCAAAGCCGTGGCCGTGGTTCACGCCGAAGGGATGTTCCTATCCCAGATATCGGGGTGCTAATGCACCCCAAGGACCTGTTGACAAGGTAGACTTGTTGTATAAGATGGTAGGCTCCATCCAGCAGCTGGTCGAGGCCGCTAGGGGAAGGGAGATCCTACCTAAACAGAGGGTGACGATCGTAATGAGCGAGTTTCGACGTCTTGACCCTCCTACCTTTGCCGGGGATCCCAACCCCACGGTAGCCACAGAATGGCTGGAGCTAGTGACCAGGATTCTGGATACGCTTCAGATAGTGGAGGATGATCTGAGGGTGGCATTCGCCGCCTTCCAGCTGAGTGGGAGTGCCCATGAATGGTGAAAATTTTCTAGGACTACAGTGGGAGGCACTTGGGAGGCCTTCACAAAGGTATTTCTAGAAAAGTACTTTCCTGAGACCTCGAGAGATCGTTATAGGGAAGACTTCCTATTCCTCACTCAGGGGACGATGACAGTGGTCCAGTATAAGGCCGAGTTTACCAGCCTGTCCTGGTTTGCACAGAAGATTGTGGCAACAGAGGAGTTTCGTGTGAAGAGATTCGAAAGGGGTTTAAGACCCGCGATTCAAGATAGAGTGGCAGCATTTAGAATGCACATCTTTACAAACTTGGTGGAGACAACCATCACCGTGGAAGATACCCTGAATGAGACATGCCAGGTTAGGGAGAGTAAGAGCCAGTAGGGCAGAGGAGATGCACAGTTCCAGGGGTATAGGAAAAAGCGCCAGAGGTCGTTTGGCCCGAGTTCTCATCCTGTGGGATCGTATCAGCTACAGTTTTCTACACCTGCACATTCAGTGGCCTCAATAGGAAGGCTGGAGCAGAGAGAGCTCACTTGTTATCGATGCAGATAGCCAGGGCATCGTGCGATAGAGCCCCCGCTGAGGGGCCAGGTTCAGAGTTCAGCGCCTGTTCAGTCACAAGGGAGAGAGCCACCAGTATGTTTTGCGTGCGGTCAGTCTCGGCACATTCGTAGGTACTATCCCCGAGGAAGGAGTGTTTAGAGTACGATAGGAACACCAGTTGTTCCACCTACACAGGGACGATAGATTTCTCAACAACCTAAGGCTCAAACGTCTAGGTTTACAAAAGGAGATGCCACAGTACAGTCCGTGAGACAGCCGATGGCCTAGTGATACAGTGGACAGGCTAGAGCACCGCAGAGCAGAGCAAATGTCCTTACTGATCCCAGTTCTTCTAAAGCACCGGTCATGCCCGATGCTGCAGCTACTCCATCCATGATTAGAGGTACTCTCCTAGTATATAGATCATGGGCCAGTGTTCTTATCAACACGAGAGCATCAGATTCCTTTATTTCCTCTGCTTTTGCATCTGCATTGGGGTTGGAGACTGACTCGTTGGGTAGTGCGTTAAGCGTAGAGACCCTGATCAGTGGGAATATGGTGTTGAGTCGAGTTTTTAGATCCTATAAGTTAGGGGTTGCCGATCGTTGTTTAGAGTTTGATTTTATCGTTCTAAACATGACCACGTTTGATGTCATCCTAGGAATGGACTGGCTGACCACCTATCGTGCCTTTATCGATTGCGATCGACGGAGGGTATCGCTTTGTACGCCGACGGGTGATTGCTTTTGCTTCGTGGGAAATCGGGATGAGGGTTTGGTGACAATGCCCAATGTTGCTCGAAATCGAGGGAATCTAGGTTTCCTCTTTTCTGCTCTCATGTTGGATGAAACGGTTGGGGTTCGAGGGGAGTTTTCCCCTGTGATTTGTGACTATCCAGATGATCTGTTTGAGTTGCCACCGAGTCGAGAGGTAGAGTTTTCTATTGATCTGGTTCCATGAGCTGCTTCCATTTCTATGCCATCTTACCGTTTTTCACCGACTGAGTTGTGAGAACTCAAGGTATAGCTTCAGGAGTTGCTTGATAAGGGGTTTATACGTCCAAGTATGTTGTCGTGGGAAGCTCCAGCTCTTTTAACTAAAAAGAATGATGGGTCCTTGAGGTTGTGTGTTAACTATCGGAATCTGAATCAGGTAACGGTGAAGAACAAGTATCCTATGCCGAGGATTGATGACTTGTTTGATCAGTTGAAGAAGTCGAGTTGCTTCTCGAAGATTGACTTGAGGTCAGGGTACCATCAGTTGAGGATTAAGGACGAGGACATAGCGAAGACCGCCTTTCGGACTCGTTATGGTCACTATGAGTTTTTGATTATGCCATTTAGTTTGACAAACACTCCTGCGACGTTTATGGGTTTGATGAACCATATTTTTCGTCTATATCTGGATAACTTTATCTTGTGTTCATGGATGATATTCTTATTTATTCACCCACGAGAGAGATGTATGAAGAACACATGCGTATTGTTCTACAAATTCTAAGAGAGCATCGTTTGTATGCGAAGTTCGAGAAGTATGAGTTTTGGATGTCTGAGGTAAGATTTCTTAGACACGCGGTATCGAAAGATGGAGTATCGGTGAATTTTTCAAAGACTGATACAGTGATGGATTGGGAATGATCGAAGAATGTAATTGAGATCTGCAGGTTTCTAGGTTTGGCAGGCTACTACCGAAAATTCATGAAGGATTTTTCTAGACTTACCACGTCAATGACGCATCTTACACCAAAAGGGAGTCATGTTTGTTTGGAGCGAGTTCTGTGAGTTGGCATTCCGAGAGTTGAAGAAGAGGTTGACTAGTGCGCCTATGTTGATTATTCTAGAGCAAGGTTTGGGTTACACAGTGTATTGTGATGCGTCACATGATGATCTAGATTATGTCCTGATGTAGGGAGGCAAGGTTGTGGCTTATGGATCTCGACAGTTGAAGACCCATGAGAAGAACTATCTGACACATGATTCGGAGTTGGCAGCCATGGTTTTTGGCTTGAAAACATGGCGGCACTATCTTTATGGTGAGCACTTTGAGATTTTCGCCGATCACAAGAGCTTGAAATACTTTTTTTCACAAAAAGACCTGAATCTACGCTAACGACGGTGGATGAAGTTGTTGGAAGATTATGACTTTGACTTACAGTACCATCTGGGGAAGGCCAATGTCGTGGCTGATGCTCATAGTAGGAGATCTCATGGTTCGTTAGCTTCCATGGCTATACGAGTGTCACACCTCAAACTCTAGGCCACGTGAAACACCCATAAATAACAACACAAGATACCCAACCCGAGAATACACTCTCAATTTAAACCATACATGCATTGTATATAAATGCCAAATGACAACATTACACGACTCCAACGCCCGAAAAACATGTTATAACATATATAAAACAAAACTAGCAAAAAGGAATACTACAGCTCTCCCACCTCTTCAGCACCTCCAGATCAACATGCGTGATCAGTACCTGAAGAAAAGCAAAATCTCACACCGTGAGCCAAGGCTCAGCAAAAACTAGACAAGCATGCAATATAAACAAAACATGCTAGGAAACCGAAGTGTAAGTTTAGACTCTCTTTCAAGCCTTAAAAACAGTTTTCACATGCAAGCGGAAAAGCGAGCATACAAACCATGTTTTGACTCACTCATAGGAGACTAAAAACAGTTAGAAAATAGTTTTTAGATCGCGATTCACACGACTCTTATAAACAATTTAAAAACTAGTCTATCCGTCCCATGATACAATACATGCAACCCATGATACATACAACTGGCCCTCACATGCCGCAACCATAGTCCTAACACTGAGATAGAGATCCTCACATAAACATACATTCCCGATATAAAATCATATACTATGGGATAAAATCATAAACCAACCATGGGGTAAAACCATCAACCTAACCACGGGATAAAATCGTAAACCAGACCACGGGATAAAACCATAAACCAACCATGTACGTCACACCCGAGGACGGCATCACAAAAACACCCGGGCCACTACACGACCCCCGAAGCCACCACAAGACCAACCAAACCGAGGAACAACTAACTCCTCTCTCCATGATTTCAATCAACAGAACCCCATAATTCCATTGACTAAGAACCACTAGAGGAAGGCCAATCACCAACACGACACCCAAAGAAATCCATAGGTATTTGAATTGACCAATTCCCATAAATCAATCAATTGAATACCGCAGGACGCCAATCAAAAACCAAAACCCAACCACCAAACCACCAACAAACAGCCCACAATTCAGTCGACTGGACCCAACCCCCAGTCGACTGAAAAACCCACTGGAAATGGTCAAAAAGCCCAGAAGCACTATCCAGTCGACTGACCCTCGAGGTCCAGTCGACTGAACCCAAGAACACATGATCCAGTCGACTGAACTCATAGACCAGTCGACTGAGCCAGCCTAGAAATCGTTTTTCAAGCTACGGGTCAGCCCTCCAAACCTCAGATCGAAGCCTCGAAACTCTCTTTTTAACACCCTCAAACAAACACAAATCTAGGCCTAACATTAAGACCTCAAAAGAAACTCTCAACACCCGATTTCATCCACAGAAATTGTCGAAAATAAGGTTTTAAACCCAAAAATCCAACTGAACAAAAACTCAGATCTACAGCAATCTAACCAGTAAAAAGACACCCGATTACCCATAGCACCCTTATACAACATACAGGTCTAGAATCCTTCCTCGGTGAGTTAAAAACTCGACGCCTCCTTCCACGTGCAAAATCGAGCTTTGCTGGAATTAAAATCTGACTGGATGATTACGTAGACCGCGATGCCAAAATTAAGGATCCACTGTTGGATCGCTGAAAATCGAGCCCCGGGCCCCCGAGAACTAAGAGAGAAGGTAGAGAGAAAATGAGAAACTTAGGAGTTAAGTTTTAGAAAAATATCTTTATGAAAATATCAAACTCCAGATATATAGGTCTCCAAAATATCTTTTTTTAAAATTTTTCGAGAATCGCGTCACAACGGCCCACGGCCCCGGGAACCTACCCCGCATGCATATCTAAGCACGATCATGCATCAAAAGCATTAAAAACATGCTCAAACGAAAACACATAATGCGCATTTGAAAATGCCAAAAATAGAAAATGGGTCAAGGTCTCACAATTCTACCCCCCTTAAAGGAATTTTGCCCCCCAAATTCAACAAAAGGTCAATGAACAAACCGTCGATCGAAATCGACACAGGCACACGAGATGGTCAGCCAAACCATTCCTAGGATATAGTCAAACAAGGTCAAGCATCCTAAACAATGGTCGACTATCTCAAAGACACGGGATCTACAACCCATCCCAACCTCACATCATCCCCAACCACTACCTCAATAGAGCACACTATCCACGGGATCCATAACCAACCCCAAACAGATGCAATGAAGAATCTGATCCAGAACCTACAGACTTAGGAAGTACCTCTGCTCGCTGAAGGCATATCAACATCCTCTGGCATGACCGGTCCCCTGATGAACTGCGAGCTGCAAGAGAATACACTCGAGGCAACCCCACTTTGTCCTGTCCGCCATAACTCGGCGTTGTCGGCTGCCGCACCGACTGAACTGATGTGCCCCCACCTATCGTTGCTCGAGAAGTCTAAACTGCTGGATGCTGCTGTCGGTCCCACACATACGAACCCTCTGGCGTACCAGCCATGTTCAGTGCATCCTCCCTCTGGGGACAAGTCCTGCCAATGTGTCCAGTCTGACCACATCTGTAACAAACCGGCAACTCCATCCCCTGCGACTGGTCCTGCATGGGGCTCTGAGCCTGCCTCAACTATGGGTCTCTAGACTACCTCACCTGCGGGCAATCTAGAACACAATGCCCCGACTGTCCACATCAAAAACATCTGACCTCCCTCTGCTGTGGCCTCCCTGACGAAGCCAGTGATGGTGATGGTGCAGAGAACTGCTGTGATCCAGATGGATGAAAAATGAGACCAGAGGACCTCTGCCTCTTGTTGGAATGCCCAACTATCTGCTTCTCTACTCCACCCTATGGTGTCCTGGCCTCCCTAGACGCTCGGATCTCGTTCATGGTGTTCTCCACCCTCGCTGTTGCCTCCACCAGCTCCGTGAACATGCGTATCCCCATTGCTACCACACGCTCTCTGATCGCCGGTCTCAGACCCTGCTCAAACCTCATAGAACGCAGCTCGTCTGTGCTCACTAA
>JAUMHN010423077.1:0-13039 GCA_032360265.1 Heliamphora ciliata
TCAATTGGTATAACTTGATATCGAATAACAATTGGTATCATATCAATTAGTATTAATTTGACAATTGGTTTTCTAACTATTGGTATCTTATTTTTCTGTCAAATGATGTCATATCAAAGAGTGAAAAAATAATTTTTCAATAAGTTTTATTTTTGAGCTTCTACTTTCTGATGATGTCAAAAGGGAGAGAATGTTTTAGCAAAATAAGTATTATTATTTTAACATTCCTTTTGATATGAGAAAAAGATAGCGTATACACTGCATTTAATGATTAAATTTTTTTGATATGTAAAAAGGGGAAGAGCTAATATTTTAAATGTTTTGATATGTCAAATGTTTTCACATACATCGGTCAAAATGTGCCTAAATATTTTTTATATGTAAAAAGGGAGAGAGCTTATATTTCAAATGTTTTGATATGTCAAATGTTTTCACATATATCGGTCAAAATGTGCCTAAATATTTATCACTTGAAATATTCAAAGTCTATGAATTAATTGCATTATATTTTCTAAATCTTGGTTACATGCATATTGTGAGGGGGAGCCTTGCAAAGGCAACCTCATTTTGCTTTTTGTTTGTCATCATCAAAAAAGGAGAAATTATTGGCCTAACTAGGTTTCAAGCTATTTTGATAATAACAAACCAAAACTTCTAATTGTGCCAATTGAGTGTGTTCACAGAACTTTAATGACATAAGCACAATTGAGAAAGCAAAATAAAAGCCATGAAGTGTGAAGATCATATTCAAGCGGCTAAGATCCACGGAGCAAGAGAAAAACCAAGAAGATAAGAAAAGAACTTGAAGGTCTTGAAGATTTTCTATGTGTAAATGCACTAAGACCTATGTAAGTTCACATACCATTGGTTATATGTGTGAAAGCTCATAGGAAACCTTAGATGAACCATACATTGGATAAACATTTCATAACAAATCATTTTCAAAGTATAAAATATGTTTTAAAATGTTTCAAAAGAAGTTCGGCCAAAAATATACAAATTTTGTGTGAAGAAAATTAACATACCTTTGGTATTTTGGCCATAACGTTTTGTACAAAATAAATTTTGATATGAGGTTTCAACCATTGGAAAGTAGACTTCCGGGGCTTCAATTTGAACACAAGAATGACCCTATTCGGAGTCCGGATGAAGGCGTTATGGTCGTTTGAAGTCGGACAAATTGAGCAGTCGTGGATCAGTCGACCGAGGATCAGATCCAATCGACTGAAGTCAAGTTCAGTCGACCGAACTAGCTTCTTCAATCAACTGAACAAGCTAATTTTTGAATTTTGAACTTAACGGCTAGTTTGACATTTCCTTATTTGGCCCAATGACTAGTACGAACTTTTGGCCTATAAATAGAGCCTTTGAGCTTTGATTTTACATACTTCAAACCTTCAAATCAACTCTCTCATAGATATCAATTTTGTTCTTCAAATTCTTCACTTTTATAAAATAATTTTTAGAGAAAACCTTAGAAATCCTCCATTGAGATTTTCACTTGTATATCATTTGGAGTGAATATTAGTGTGTTTTTATTGTATTAATTTGCTCGCTAAAGGAGCTGATCTTGTACATCCAATTTGGATTCTATTCTCTTATTCTTGTTGTAATTTGAGAAAGTAATTCTCAAGAGAGGCCACTCTGCCTATTGAAGGAGAGAGAGAACTCCGTCTGTAAGGAGGGATTTGAGAAGGGAACATTCTCAAAAGAGGCTATTCTGCCTATATTAAGGAGAGAGACTGCTCTGCCTATTGAAGGAGGGATCGTGAAAATCCTCATAGCTATTGGCTTGAGGCAAGGACATAGGCCGTTGCACCGAACCTTGTAAAAATCGTGGTGTCGTATTTCTATCTCGCTTTACTTTTCATTCTCATTATTATATTGTTGTTTATATTTGCATCACAACACTTAAAATCTATACTTGAATCATTCACTATTAATTTTCATACTTGTATTTTAATTTGTAAAACAAGAAAGCTTTGAATCTAGTGATTTCATTTTTCAAACAAAAAGTTTTTTAAACTTGTGAATTAAAATCTAAACTTTCGTTTTAAATCTTCAAACAAAGAAGTTTTGAATCTTGCTTATAAGTGAATTAAAATCTACACTTGTGTTCATATTTAAACAAGATTGTTTTAAATATCCAATTCACCCCCCTCTTGGGATTGCACATTTACTATCAATTGGTATCAGAGCAGGTCACATTTTTCTTAAAATGTTTTTGTGAAAGGATCCATGGCTCAAATCAGTTCATCTCCTTTTGGTGAAGGACAATCGTCCGCACGGTCTCCTTTATTTTGTGGCATGCATTATACTTTTTGGAAACAACGCATGAAAATTTTTATTCAAAGTATGAATTGGTATGTTTGGTAAGTTATTGTAAATGGTGATTATGTTCCCATGAAAATGGTAGAGGGAAGTAAAGTTTCTAAACTTGACCATGAATTAAATGATAATGATATGAAACTTTTGTAAATTAATTCAAGTGCTATTAATGGTTTATATTGCGCTTTAGATACAAATGAGTATAATAGAATTATGACTTGCATAAGTGCTCAAGAAATTTGAAAAAATCTTGAAATCACATACGAAGGAACTGAAGATATTAGAGATTCAAGAAGAGATAGATTGACTAGTGAATACGAATCGTTCAAAATGCATGATTATAAATCAATTTTTGATATGTATACTCGTTTCATTCACGTCATTAATTCTTTGAATGCTCTTGGAAAGACTTACTCCTCTTATGAATTATTGAGAAAAGTGCTTAGGTGTTTGCCACCAGTATGGGAAGCTAAAGCCACAACCATCATGGAAGCTGGAGACTTGAAGAAGATGACCTTGGATGAACTCATCGGGTCACTTCTTACCTATGAGATGGCAATCAATGATAGAGAAATCGAGCTCAACAAAGGGAAGATGATTGTCTTCATAGCATCAAATGAGAGTTCTAGTAATGAAGAGGATGAAGATCGTGATATGAAGCTCATCACTAAAAAACTTGGAAAATTTCTAAAGATGGACAAAAAGTATGCAAAGAAATTATAAGGCTCAAAGAAATACAAGAGTGTTTCAAGTAAAAAGGAATCAAGAAGGAAAAAGAAGAAGAAGAAAGCTATGAAGGTTATAACATGGGATCAACTTGACTCAAGCACTTCAAATGAAGATTCATGCAATGAGGAGGTAAATCTTTGCTGTATGGCTCATAGTATTGGTGAGGTAAATTCTAAAACTACAAGTACTTTAAATGCATTAAATTTTAGTAGTGATAAATTATGTGATGAATCCTTGCCTACATATGAGAAACTTCAAAAAGAATATAAATATTTATATAAATATTGTTTGAAATTAGGCAAGAAAAATACTTCTTTAAAAATGAAAATTGAAAATCTTTCAAACAAATTTATTGAGTTAAAATCATCTTATGAGATTTTCGAAAAAGAACAAAAAATTGAAATTTTTACTATAGAAGAAGAAAATAATTATTTAAGAGATGAGCTTGAAAAAATAAAATTTTCTTGTAGGGAAAATGAAATTATAGATTTAAAGAGAAAAATTAAAGACTTAGAGACTTCTTCAAATAGTACTTGTTCTAAAAATGATCATGCAAAAACTACTTGTCTATATTGTATGAAAAATTGTCATATTAGGTATAATTGCCCTTATGGAGGAAAAAGAGGTATTGATAAAAACATCATTGAAAAATGAAATATGATCCGAGTAATAACCTTAATGGACCCAATAAGGTATGGGTACCAAAAGATCCCACTTAAATCTATATTGTAGGTGCTTGGATACCTCCACTCGAGCGATCAAGTAAATCACAGTAAGTGAAAGCCCAAAGCACGTGTGGGATGTCAAGTCAAGATTTAAAATAAAATATTGCTTCGGACTTGACAAAGTGATCAATGAAAACTTAAATGGTATAATCTTTCCTATGTACTTTTGTACCTCTTTTATTATAAAAAATGACTCCTTGCATGTAAAATAGCTAAATATCATTTTTTTATAAATTGGATCATTAAACATAGCATTGTACTCTTAATATAGATCATAATATTTTTCTTGTGCTTAAGTCATGTATTATATTTTTACTGAAAGTTTTATGTGCTATAACTTAGAGAATAAATATCTTTTTGAAAGTCATACATATGCAAATTGGAGCATAAAAATCTTTGTTGAAAATATCATTTCATACTATGCCTTAATTCTTTAATGCTCAATTTTTATACTCATTAAGTATAATGACAATAAGCTCTAGATGTTTATATTTTTTTGTCATAAATAATTTTTTGAAATTAATAAGATCAAAGTGCGCTCATAATTTATATCAATTGGTATTAGATTTGAATGAAGATTAAAAATGACTTTTTGAGTAACATTTGATATCATTTTCTAAAAAAATCATAACAACTGGTATTAGGTGCTATACTTTGGAGAAATTTTTGATTTTTTTACGTGAATATTTATTTAATCCAATATATATGGCATTGTTATTCAAAAAGTTTTAAGTTATGGCGTAAGGTTTTAACCTATGCACAAATAGCTATTTTGGAAGCTATTTGCATATTATTTACCCATGCTTCGAAATACGTATTGTTTTAACATCATAAAAGTGTTTTGATGAAAAGTTATTATCTTTATTATTGGTGTAAAAATAATAATTTTTCAATGGCTTTCTTAGAAAATGGAGGAGAATGGTTAATAATTGGTATTATTTATATTTTTATCCATGAATAACAATTGACATTAGTTTATCAATTGGTATAACTTGATATCGAATAACAATTGGTATCATATCAATTAGTATTAATTTGACAATTGATTTTCTAACAATTTGTATCTTATTTTTCTATGAAATGATGTCATATCAAAGAGTGAAAAAATAATTTTTCAATAAGTTTCATTTTTGTGCTTCTACTTTTTGATGATGTCAAAAGGGGAGAATGTTTGAGCAAAATAAGTATTATTATTTTAACATTTCTTTTGATATGAGAAAAAGATAGCGTATACACTGCATTTAATGATTAAATCTTTTTTATATGTAAAAAGGGGGAAAGCTTATATTTCAAATGTTTTGATATGTCAAATGTTTTCACATACATCGGTCAAAATGTGCCTAAATCTTTTTGATATGGAAAAAGGGAGAGAGCTTATATTTCAAATGCTTTAATATGTCAAATATTTTCACATACATCGGTCAAAATGTGTCTAAATGTTTATCACTTGAAATATTCAAAGTCTATGAATTAATTGCATTATATTTTCTAAATCTTGGTTATATGCATATTGTGAGGGGGAGTCTTGTAAAGGCAACCTCATTTTGCTCTTCGTTTATCATCATCAAAAAAGGAGAAATTGTTGGCCTAACTAGGTTTCAAGCTATTTTGATGATAACAAACCAAAGCTTCTAATTATGCCAATTGAGTGTGTTCACAAGACTTTAATGACACAAGCACAATTGAGAAAGCAAAATAAAAGCCATGAAGCATGAAGATCATATTCAAGAGGCTAAGATCCACGGAGCAAGAGAAAAACCAAGAAGATAAGAAAAGAACTTGAAGGTCTTGAAGATTTTCTAAGTGTAAATGCACTAGGACCTATGTAAGTTCACATACCACTAGTTATATGTGTGAAAGCTCATAGGAGACCTTAGATGAACCATAGATTTGTTAAACATTTCATAGCAAATCATTTTCAAAGTATAAAATATGGTTTAAAATTTTTCAAAAGAAGTTCGGCCAAAAATATGCAAATTTTTTGTGAAGAAAATTGACAAATCTTCGGTATTTTGGGCATAACTTTTTGTACAAAATAAATTTTGATATGTGGTTTGAACCATTGGAAAGTAGACTTTCGGGGCTTCAATTTTAATACAAGAATGACCCTATTCGGAGTCTGGATGAAGGAGTTATGGTCGTTTGAAGTCGAACAAATTGAGCAGTCGTGGGTCAGTCGACCAAGGATCAGATCCAGTCGACTGAAGTCAAGTTCAGTCGACCGGACTAGCTTCTTTAGTCGACTGAACAGGCTAATTTTTGAATTTTGAACTAAACGGCTAGTTTGAAATTTTCTTATTTGGCCCAACGGCTAGTATGAACTTTTGGCATATAAATAGAGCCTTTGAGCTCTGGTTTTACATACTTTAAACCCTCAAATCAACTCTCTCATATATATCAATTTTGTTCTTCAAATTCTTTATTTTTATGAAATATTTTTGAGAGAAAACCTTAGAAATCCTCCATTGAGCTTTTCATTTGTATATCATTTAGAGTGAATATTAGTGTACTTTTATTGTATTAATTTGCTCGCTAAAGGAGCTGATCTTGCACATCCAATTTGGATTCTATTCTTATATTCTTGTTGTAACTTGAGAAGGTGATTCTCAAGAGAGACCACTCCACCTATTGAAGGAGAGAGGGAACTCCGTCTATTAGGAGGACCTTGAGAATGGAACATTCTCAAGAGAGGCTACTCCGCCTAGACTAAGGAGAGAGGCTGCTCCGCCTATTGAAGGAGGGATAGTGAAAATTCTCATAGCGATTGGCTTGAGGTAAGGACGTAGGCCGTTGCGCTGAACCTTGTAAAAATCGTGGTGTCGTATTTCTATCTCACTTTACTTTTCATTCTTATTATATTGTTATTTATATTTGCATCACAATACTTAAAATCTATACTTGAATCATTCACTATTAATTTTCATACTTGTATTTTAATTTGTAAAACAAGAAAGTTTTGAATCTAGTGATTTCATTTTTCAAACAAAAAGTTTTTTAAACTTGTGAATTAAAATCTAAAATTACGTTTTAAATCCTCAAATAAAGAAGTTTTAAATCTTGCTTATAAGTGAATTAAAATCTACATTTGTGTTAATATTTAAATAAGATTTTTTTAAATATCCAATTCATCCCCCTCTTGAGATTGCACATATACTATCAGGTATGAACATGGCGGTTGCCATATTTTAAGAGGTTCCAAGAGCTTCTATTGGCGGTCGCCACAATGAAAGTTGGCGGTCGCCACAAATAGGTGAAATCTTTCAAAAAGTTCCATGGCGGTCGCCAAAATGGAGTTGGCGGTCGCCACAAAAAGATGGAATCTTCTAAAAAGTTCTATGGCGGTCGCCACAATGGAGTTGGCTGTTAAGATTGGTTTCATTGGTTTGAAAGTTTTGATCATTGGGTTCAAATACCGAGCTTGGATCATTTTTTGAGGATTGTACTAAGGCTTTATTTCAACTATTTTCATCAATGGATTCACCAAGATTAGGCGGGGTCAAATTAGGGTGTCTTCACCTATGTTTATCCGGGTTAGAGGAGGCTTTGAGTATTTTGTCATTTTTATTAATGATTACTCAAGGTATGGATATATTTATTTGATGCACTGTAAGTCTGAATATTTTAATAAATTCAAAGTATTTAAGGCGGAAGCAGAGAAGTGTTTGGAAAAATGTATCAAGACACTTCGGTCCAACCATGGTGGCGAGTACCTCTTTGGAGAGTTTAAGAATTATTTGTCAAAGGAGGAGATTATATCCCAATTAACTACACCAGGCACTCCACAACAGAATAGTGTAGCAGAAAGAAGGAATAAGACTCTTATGAAGATGGTGAGGTCTATGATGAGTTATTCAGACATACCGATTCATTTTGGAAATTTGAATTAGAGACAGTAACTTACATTTTGAACTTGGTACCTTCTAAGTCAGTACCTTCTACTTTCACAGAATTGTAAACTTAGTGCAAGCCTAGTTTAAGACATATTCAGATTTGGGGGTGTTTAGCATACGTGCTGAAAGAGAACACGGATAAGTTAGAATCGAGAACGGAAGTCTATTTCTTTGTTGGATATCCCAGGAAAATGAAAGGTTTATTTTATAATCCTAAAAATTAGAAGGTCATTGTCAGTGCTAATACCTGATTCTTGGAAGAGGATTATGTAATGAACCATAAGCTTTAGAGTAGAATTGTTCTTGATAAACTGAGAGTAAATACCAGTAGTACGGTAGAAGTGCAACGAAAAAATGTCATCGATATCCTCATTGTCTCGTGTAGTAGGAGGAGTATCGGGACACGTGCGGATCCTGAAACAAATCAGGGTGCTAGCATTAATATGCTGGTTTCACAACAAGAGGAGCATGTGGGTAATAGTGCACAGGGTTCAGAATCAGCACAGCGTGTCACTGTTAGTACACATACGCAGGTAGTGCCTTATCGTAGTGGGAGGGTTGTTCGTCAACTCAATCGGTATATGTTTTTAGGAGAGTCTTTTGACAAGATTCTGAAAAAAAAATGAATACTGAACCTTGTAACTACAAAAAAGCACTCTAAGATAAAGATACAAAATTATAGCAAAGGGCTATGAACTCAGAGATGGAGTCTATGTACTCTAATCAGGTCTAGAAACTTGTAGAACTACCCGAATGGATAAAATTCATCGGATGTAAGTGGATCTACAAGAGAAAGAGAGGAGCAGATAGGAAGGAAAAAATCTTTAAAGTTAGGCTTGTTGCAAAAAGGTTTACTCAGAAAGAAGGGATCGATTATGAGAAGACTTTTTTAGTGGTAGCTATGCTTAAAAAATTTAGCAAGTGGACGTCAAGACAACTTTTCTTAATGGAAGTCTTGACGAGTGTATCTATATGGTACAACCTGATGGTTTCATAGCAAAGGGCCGGAGCACATGTTGTGCAAGCTTAAGAGATCTATTTATGGATTTAAGCAAGCATATAGGCCTTGGAACACTTGGTTTGATCAGGCCATTAAATCTTATGGTTTTGATCAAAGTTCTAACGGGTCTTGTGTGTACAAGAAGCGTGAGAAACCGTGGTGGTGTTTTCATTACTTTACGTGGATGATATCTTACTCATCGAAAATGATGGGGGTGTTATCTTCGGTGAAAGTATGGCTATCTGGCCAGTTCAATGTGAAAGACTTAGGAAAAGCCAGTCACGTCCATGGGATCAAACTTCTACGAGATAAAAAACAAAAGATGTTGGGCTTATCACAAGTAAAGTATATTGATGATATCCTTATTGGTTTTAGTATGCAGGATCCCAAGAAAGGGTTTATCTATTTTAGGCATAGAATCACTTTATCCAAAGATCAGTGTCTTATGACACCTTATGAGATAGAGAAGATGAAAGCAGTTCTTTATATTTCGGCAGTTGGAAGCTTTATGTATATTATGCTTTGCACTAGACCCGACATCTATTTTGCTGTTGGCATGGTTAGTAGATATCAGTTTAATCTAGGGTAAGAATATTAGATAGCGGTAAAATATATAATTATGTACCTGAAAAGGACTATGGATTATATGTTGGTTTATGAGGCAGATGATTTAGTACTTTTGGGGTATACAGACTCAAACTTTCAGTCAGATAAGAATTTTTGAAAGTTTACTTTGAGATATATGTTTACCTAGGGAGGTGGAGCCATAAGTTGAAGGAGTATTAAGCAGTCCTGCATTGATGATTCTACCATGGAGGCCAAGTACACAACAGCTTCTGAATCAGCTAAGGAGGTTGTTTGGCTCAGGAATTTCCTGTCGGATCTAGATGTGGTGCCTTCAGTACAGTCGGCTATTAGACTTTATTCTGACAAGAGCGGAGCAGTTGCAAACTCAAAGGAACCAAGAGACGACAAGAAAAAAAAGCATATCGAGCGTAAATATCGTCTGATACGAGAGATTATACGGAGAGGTGATGTTGTTATGACCAAGATTGCATCAGGAGACAATCTTGTAGATCCTTTTATAAAGAGCTTACCAGTTAAGACTTTTGACAGTCATGTAGAGGGAATGAGAGTCAGATGTATGGTAGCATAGTTTTTAGTATAAGTGAGAGATTGTTAAGATTGTATACTAAAAATCATAGTTTTGATTTTAGTATTTAAATTTTTTACTAAAATTAGTTTTTTTATTTTATGAGAATCTTAATGAGCAATGTATGTATTTCATTATTTATTTAATAATTTGCATGGGTATCTTTTATTCTACATAGTATTTGATCTAGTGTGTAGAACTGGGCTTACACAGCATATCAGATTATCGGTTCTTGTAGAATATAAGTTTTGATTTACAGTTTAGATGGAATTGGACACACTATCGATACGGTTGTAACATAATATTTTAGTAGATCTGTCTTGATTACGGGGAAAGGTAATTGTCTCGACAATTGTTCTGACTCATTGTGCTAGTACACTTTGTTTGTATTGAACAAAACCAAGTTGGGATAATTAATTTTATACTGACTTTATAAATAAATTTACACTTCATAGTTATTATGAGTGCGTATGCTCTTAATCTAAAAATAATTATTATTTGCGTATATTTAATATTCGTTGTTTTGATTCATTAAAGGATGCGATCTTGTATGAATCTATAATCCTGGTTAGTTGGATAACAATATTAAGTATATGGTGGATATTAATTATTAACAGAATTTATGTCCCGAATAATTGAGATTGATGATACCCCCTTAATGAAGCTTATACGTTTTGACCGAATCAAACTTTGCAAGTAAATTTTATAATTTAGCAGTCAAATAAATTAAGCAGAAGGGATTAAGAAATTTCAAAAAAATCGATCGAATATAATTGTCAATAATTTAATTTAATTGACGGGAATCCATAATCTTAATGTGGGGAGAATAATTAAGCATTTAATAACAGAAGTTCGAATACTATGATTTTGAGAATAAGGCTGGGAATGCAATTATAATTCTTTAGTGGAACAAATTATAATTTATGTTTTTATGAAATTTCTTTTGGGTTATGGCAGGATTTCATAATTACATTGAAAGCGCATGTCTTATTTACTCCACAGGTCCCTGCTGTAACCTATTTATATGCTATTATAAAACCTAGTCGCTAGATATTCATATAACGTTCTAGGGTTTTCACATTTTGTGAATCCAAAGAACAGGTAACTGGATAGATTTTAGAAGAACATGATAAATCAAAGCCCACACTTTATTCGTGTTTAGCATTCGAAAATACATCAAAATGCTTGTGTCGGAGATTTGACTAGAAGTCAAAAATCGCAGGATCGTTAACTAAAAATTATTGCAGCAACTGAAATCATCCAACTAAATTTCAAAATGTATAATCCTAAAACTAACTTTGAGAGTATTACCAGGTTTTATTTTGATTGTTCGATATCAAAAATCACTATAAGAAAAAGCATCAACCGCGACGAATCGATTTGTCGCCTAAAGTCCTATTGTCGTCGCTATTGATCATTCCCGATGACATCAAAATCGTCGCCAGTTTGTTGCTGAAAGCCCTTCTGCAAAGATGTTGCGCGACAATGCTAAGGTTGTCGTGGTAGAAGTGGTTTTTGCGACGAATAAATCGTTGCAAATGGATTCTTTTGCCAACATGTCTTTGTCGTCGCGGAATAGTATTTTTGTCGACATGTCAAAGTCGTCGTGAAATAGTACTTTTGACAACGAATAATTTGTTGCCGTATAGTGTTTTAAATGGTGACCAAAAGACCATTAACAAGCGTTTAGCGACAAACTCTATATTTGTCGCTGTAGGTAAACATGAAAAAATTCTATGATTTAAGACAAAAGAGATTGTTTCTGTGACTAAATTTGTATTCGTCACTATAGGTGAACAAGAAAAAAAATAACTTCCAACTAAAGAAACTCTTTTCCCACTATAAAAATATACAAAAACCTGTATATTTCATAAATAAACAATGTTCAACAAATAAATTACCATCAATTTAATTCACCAAAATTATAATAACATTCAAATTTCCAAAATGACAAACTAACTAATAACTTCCAAATATTCATCAATTGTCATATCAAAAATTGACATAAATTGCAAAATATCTCATAAATGCGTCAATTCATCAATCTTTCGTAGTATGTTCAGTGCGTATCTGTTACAAAAAAAGAAATAAAAAAAATCAAGGTTAAACATTATCAACCAAACTTTTAAAAAATAAAATAAGCAAGAAATATAAGCTTAACGATTCACAAATTTCTTTCATACACTTCTAACCCTAGGTTGTATTGACGTGCCGCTGGTTCCCATGAGTTTCTTTAGCCTAGAGTGAAGTGTTAGTTTCAGTTTTGGTCATATCCGGTCAACACTCTACAGTTTTGACCTCGAACAGGATATTTACGATTCTTTAAGTTAAGAGTTTTACAAATTTTCCTCTCATTTTCTAACCATGCGTCGTATTGACGTGCCGTTTGTTCTCATAAGTTTCTTTAGCCTAGAGTGAAGTGTTTATCAAGACTCGAACCCCGAGTCCATGAACTAAACCCTAGGTACTACCTTACATGAACTATATCCATTGATCATTTTCCAAAGCATAAGAAAAATGTTTCCTTTCATATATGCATTCAAAGGATTTAAACTAAACGAACCAGGTTTCAAAAATTCGCTTACAAAATCACTCAAAAGTTTGTGGCAACATACATACAACATTAAACTATCATTTTAATTACATTCATTTCCTTAACTTTATGTACAAATAAAACATAAAATAAAAGAAACGTTAGGTCCATCCGCTAGCCTTTCCCAGAATGCATCCATAGCCTTGGTTGTTAGGGTTGGTATACGAAAAATTATGTTTTTAATATTTAATTTAATTTTAATAAAATTAATTTTTTATTTTATGAGAATCTTTATAAATAATGTATGTGTATCATTTCTTTAATATGCATGGATGTCTAATATTTTGTAAAGTATTTAATCTGATGTATAGAGTACGGCTTGCGCACAGAAGATTAGATTTTAAGTTCTTGTAGAATATAAGTTTTATGTTTATAGTTTATATGAAAATTGACATATCATCGGTACGACTGTAGTATAGCGTTTTAGTAGGCCTGTCTTGGTTACGGAGAACAGATGATAGCGTCGTCTATTGTTCCGACTCTATTTGCTAGTATACTTTGTGTGTATTGAATGGGATATTTGGGTAATTAATTTTGTATTGATTATATAAATTAATTCACACCCCAAGATTATTATGAATAGTACTTATCCTCTTAATCCTGAAATAATTATTGATTTGC
>JAUMHN010423087.1:0-13039 GCA_032360265.1 Heliamphora ciliata
TCCATTAGAGCTTATATATATATATATATATATATATATATATATTGACTTATATATATACATATATATGTTTTATTTCAAGTGTGATGGCCATGAATGAGAGCTTATCGTCACATTTTCTATAGGTCAAGTAGGCGAACCTCCATGGTTGTTTGCAATTGGAAGTGTGCTATGAACCTCAATGGTTAATGGTAGCTTGCAGTGGTAATGTCAGGTTCCTACAGGTATAAGATTTGCAGTGATAAATGGTATTTTCAGCGGTGATGGGTTCTATGGTAACGGTTTTCCATGTTGACAATGGTGGCCATGTGGATTTTCGGAGTCGGGGCTTAATCCGGTGGGAATCATTGGGAGAGAGGGCGAGAGAAAAATTGAAAATTATTAATTTATTATTTTAGTATTATTCTCTTATTTATAAAAGGGCATTCATGGAACTTTTGAAAATAAGATGATGATCCATTACTTTTTGTTACAAACATTAACGTTGTTAGTACGGAAGGGGTGGTCAGATACCAATAACTAAAACAGAAGGAATATCAATGTCATTTTTAAAACTCAAAGGAAATCCCTGTATTTATCAATAACTACAAGGGAGGTAAATGTAATTTACTGATATTTTTATGGTTCTGCACTTGCTCTTTTACGTGAATAACTACAAATCTCTATATGTTTGATCAATTCTTAGGGTTTAATACATATATTTGAACTTGTATTTTCAAACATTTCTAGTTTTGTCTCATTTGAAATGTTCTCGAAACATTTCTAAAACCCGATTGAAAGTTCACTATTTCAACTTATGTTTCCAAAATTTCTAAGTTAAAAAATTTAGTAGGAAATATAAGTTTAGGTGTTTGGTAAAGTTCATTTCAAGTTTTGTCAAGTTAAAAAGGGATTAGATTGACACCAAAAGATTATGCATAACACCAGAAGACATTTGAAATTTATTTTGGACAACACAAAAAAGAAAAAAAGATAATAATGTTGCAGATGTGACACAACAAAATTGACTCACAAACATATATATATATATATATATATATATATAAAGACACACACATGTATGCATATATGTATATACCTGAGATATCATTAGTGCCAAATGGAAGTTCTTCATTTGCCGGAAGCGAAGGCCTTTAATAGCGTTATCAGCAGTTTCACCTGTTCAATAAATACAGAAGGAATGACTTACCTTGCTAACAAATGGAACAAAGAACAACTACACAGATTATAGATAAAATGCTACATCACCGAATAGACTCCCCACTTAGTAGATAGTTAACTCAAATTCAGAGAGACTCTAATTACAAACTTAGGCTTTAAGTTTGAGATAACTTACTAGGGCTCAATAACTATTCTCACCCACTAACTTTAAACTAAACTAAAAATTGAATACAAAAAACCCAATAACAGAAGGAACTTGAAATGGGAATGTGCGACAAGGATACCAAATGAACCATTTGTCTTACTAGTCGGAAAAAAATGTCATTCTTATAGACATACATGTATTCTGAATATGGAATCTTGACCACTTTTATACCCTCTGACTTGAAATGGTGCAACTATGAGGCATGGATACCATGAAAATGACCCCGTATGGGTATCAAATACGTAACGGATATCGATACATGCCCAACACGCAGGCATACGTGTCAGCACGACTAAGAAGTATCCCAGGATTATTTTTTATTTTTTAAATATTGGATACATTTAGGATATGCATGGGATACAAGAGGATAGCACGTGATACGTTTTGGATACGTAATAAAATTATTTTTAATTTTTTTTTTATATTTTCAAAAATTATTTTTTATTGTGTTAACATTTTAGTTTTATTTGTTATGAACGTACTACCATTTAGATATTTTTTATATACTTAATATGAATTTTTTTCCCTTTATAACTTACTCTTGACTTGGGTAGTTATTGAATATTTTAAAATAATAACAAAATGAATTAACTCTTACTTTTTGATTTAGTTTCATAAATAATATATTACTAAAAATTATTTAAAATATATATATTTTTACAAATGTATCTTAGTCGTACTCATCCTACTTTTTTTTTATTTTGCCCTATCACCATATCCATATAGTATATCCGTATCATATGTGTATCCCGTATCTATATTCGTGCTTTCTAGTGATATAGTTGTAAACGAGAACTCAAAAAGTCAAGAAAAGGGAATAGAAAATAAGAAAAGAGAAAACAGAAAGGATTTAGATCATGGAAATAGATGGGAATGCAACATATTTTTCTTTTCTTTGTATGTCCTTTGTCTACATCCAAGAAGCAAGGACATAAATAGCGGTTCTATATATCAATATCTATGGTCTTGGATCATCAACAATGATTTTTCTTTAGAATTCGGCCTATTCTCTTTAGATGATACACACTAGCTAATAGGCCACCAGGTGCTGCATCATGGGCACATTGGGAACATAGATAAAAATCCCATGTTAAATCACAAAAAGAAAATAGAGGCGGAAGATACCAAAATAATGTTGTATCAGACTACTTATCTTCTTGTAGTTGGATCTCCAAGTTTTTGGAATGCCCCAAATTCAACTTGAGCATTTTATGGGGAATTAAGCCTCACAATCCATCTCACTTGTGCACGCCACGTTAATATATATATATATATATATATATATTATAACGAGCTTGATTGAGGTTGGTTCCAGTCCATTAGAATTCTAGCTTATTATGCATTAATATAACTAAAATACCCTCATGACTAGAGAAATCTCAAAAAAATGCTCTTTATAGATAATAATGTTCCATGCTTCCTATTCTAACTTTACACCTGCCCTAGTTTCTCTTCATCCACACTTGATCACATTTGTTAACTATTTAAATCATAGCCAGATCCAATCTACTTCCATCCAAGATATACTTCTTAGTTAATCAAAATATTTGAATCTAAATTTCTCTATTTTATAATACTAACAATGTTAGCAGTAAATAAATGTGAATCCATTAATTTGATGTTTTATCTCTCCTTTTTTATTCTTACTTTGCTTCTCCAATATCAATGTGAAGGGATTTGGTTGCCATAAATATACATCAAGTTTAGCTCCCACAAAGAGAGCTCTCTCTGTTGTTCTCTTTCACTTCACTTACAATTTTCAATTGTCCAACTCAACAAAGCTATCACTTGCATCATTTTCTCACCTTGCCCTAACTCAGGTTCTCTGGACAAGTTTGGTAGGGACCCTCTTCCCAAACTTGCTTCTTTGTCATTCCTTTGTTCCTTCCAAAATGATGTAGTACAGTTGGTGTTACTGCATTTTGTTCAAAATCCTTCACATTGTTTCCCGCGTTCAATGACATGCTCGCATCAATTAATCGAATTGTATTATAGCCCTCCAGTTATAAATTGACAAGGAGCATCGATGCTTTAAAAAATCCTCTTCAAGGTCATCTGTTGGGAGCTAAGTAGCATAGACACTCACATGCGACACCACACGGACACGCCGATTTTAAAAAAATGCAGGACGCTATACGCCTGGGGGATGTTAAAAATTTATATTTTTGTATATTTGTTATATATAAAAAAATATAACTAATTTATTAAGTGGTAATTAAAAATATCACTAAAAAAGTTAAATCTTCTAAATTTTCCGAAACATATTTAGCGTGCATACTTTGCATTTTAAAAAATGCCAAAAATTACTACTATAAAGAAATTCATCGCATAGGACGTGTCCGAAGAGTTCAGAAAATGTCATTGAAATGTCAGTCAAGTGTCAAAGAAGTGTATAATATTATAAATTAATTTTTTAATTAAAACACGTCTAAAAAGTGTCGGACACAAATTTAGGAATATCTGAAAAGTATCCAAAGAGTGTCTTGTCTGACACGGGTGTCTAACACAACACAGGTGTTTCAGAGAAGTAATTGTGCATCTTAGGCTAGGAGCTTAAGATTGATAACTACATCAGAAACCCAGTCAAATTCAGGTAAGCTAGCCCAAATCTATAATTAGGTACTTTAATATATTTTGGTACGTAACAGGCTAAGGAAATAAAAGTTGAGAAAGTAACCATGGTAAGGATATTAATATTTGTCACAAGACTCAAGTATCTGCAATAATACGTCAACATGACGTTGAATAAGCCGTAGTAGCCAAAGATCCAATTTCGTTTGTATAAGTTGTTTTAGTTAGTTTGGAAATAGAAATATTTCAGAAACATTTTGTAATCATAAGGGAACGACAAACAACAAACTATATCAATGTTTATCCAAGCTCAATAATCAAATGATTGAACATTCACAACACTGTGAATCATTAAACTAATGTCAAACGCATCGATCTTGTCAAGCAGAAATATATAGGTCCCAAACATACAAAATTTTTACAAAACTATCAAAAATACAATTAACGATATTAATTGTAACCAAAGGTCAATGGGTTCCCAAGATGTGGGAGGTCCTCTGTACAAATTGTCGTTAAAAGGATAACAAGAATAAGGATAACATTCAATAAAAGGTCACTAACTATTAAGAACTCTAATAAAAAGGTTTAAATGGTTAATTGAGGAAGCAGGGTTCGTAAGGAATGCTAGATTCTTGCAGGAGATGTGGAGAGACAAATAAAGTGTTAACTAGGATACCTAAAATAAAAAAGAAAGATAACAAGTGCTTAACTATATCAATTCCTCTTCACACATACGCACGCATACACACATCCCACCCCATTTCTCCCCTTTCTATTTTATCAGATTTTCAAATAAAATTTAAATTTTCTTTCTTGTTAAGTATTTATTTAACAAATAAAAGGTAGATAGAGATATCTCTTGCTCTAATACAGGACACAACTACGACACGAGATAGACACGTTGACACATCATTTTCTAAAAAAAAAATGACACGACACAGCTAGGACAAGTCAAGCGAAATATATATATTTTGTCAGTTATCAAAATATAAAGAAATCATTTTCATATTCTACATCCTAGAAAAGGAGTGCGAACAACAAGATCTAATATTTATATTAGAAATTTGTTTTATATTCGAGATCTAGAATTCGTAAACTTAAAAAAGCTAAGGGCTTAATAGGTATAAATATACATTGCTTTCATTTTATCACTAGACTGCTAGTTACCTTTTTTCAAACTTGTAAAACAATTCATGTACCTTCAAACTTGATTCATGTATGTCCCCCAAGTGTCTCATAAGAGTATTAAGGGCAGCCTAGTGCACATGACTCTTGTACTCTCGTAGTGTGGGGTCTAGAAAAGGTAGAATGTCTGCAGCCTTACCCCTGCAAGTGGAGAGCATGTTTTCATGACTCAAATCCATGACACCCAAGTCACAATGAAGCAACCTTAACACTAAGCCAAGTATCCGGTGAGTGTCCAATTCTAAAAAGTAAAAACAACAACAGGACATGTTTAAAAAGTGCCAGACTCGCGTCGAAGAGTGTCCAACAAGTGTAGGTGTCCGACACATGTCCGAAATGGGCATGCCACCCTTTTTGAAATGCCCATGT
This sequence comes from Heliamphora ciliata, assembly GCA_032360265.1. Classification (NCBI taxonomy): domain Eukaryota; kingdom Viridiplantae; phylum Streptophyta; class Magnoliopsida; order Ericales; family Sarraceniaceae; genus Heliamphora; species Heliamphora ciliata. The sequence continues at coordinate 5,492 of JAUMHN010423087.1, forward strand.
ATTAGGAATCAAAAGAGCTTTATTTTATAGAAATGCTTCATAGTGTACCAGTGAGTTTTGGCTGAAGCAATGGAATAGCAAGTTACCATTAATGTTTTGCCTCGATCTCTAAATCAATATGTTTCACCCATTTCGAATAAAATAAAACTAAATTTTGTTCCATGATAGTAGGTGATAAGATAGCGCAGCATGATAAGATAACGCAGCACGATAAGGCTGCTGTAAGGCCACTGAAAGCAACAGCAAGGAAGAACTGCATTGATACAGGCAAAACTCAAAACCAAAGGCTAAAATAGAATATTGTTCACTGTAGGCCTAAATGTATGTATGTATATATATATATATATATATATATATATATATGTTACAGAAGATTTGCAGGGAAGGATTAATCAATACCATTTCATTTGCCTACCCTAGCAGTTTTTTGTCCAAGAAAGTTATGCACAACTATATATCAATCAAATGCCCCCAACTTCTAAAAGAATAAAAGAATTCTGTGAATTTGGCTTATCTACAATGAGAAAAAGCTATCTATTTATAATAATGGAGTGGATTTACAAAAGGAATGAGAATCAACAAAATAGAAAAGAAATAAAAATAAGGATACCACAATAAAAATAAGAAATCTTAGGGTTTGTTTGGTTGCGTTTTCTAAAATTGTTATTTGAAAACTGTTTTGTAAAAATAAAATTTAAAAACAGTTTTATAATATTTTGAAAAGAAAAATTGCATTTGGTACATTATTTTTAGAAAACTTATCCCTAACCTTAACTTGCCCAAATCTAGAAACCGGAAGAGAAAGGCACGCCACGGGCGACGCCACCGACGACGAAGGCACGCCGCCGGCGATTGTGTTTTGAAAAATAGACGACGATGGCGGCCCGTTTCACACGCAGATGCTCTCTAGGGTTTTAGGAACGGCGACTGAGAGGTTGCGACGCTCGTCGACGGTTGAGACGTGCAGACGGCGGCGGCAACTGAGAGGTCACGTTGCTCAATGACGACTGAGGCGTACAGACGACGACGGCGACTGAGAGGTCGCGATGCGTTGTAGCGTGCCTCGACGACGATCGAGACACGCAGACGACGACGGCGATGACGATTGAGAGGTTGCGATGCTCCCTAGGATTTCGACGATGGCGACTGAGAGGTCGCGATGCTCTCTACTGTGCCTCGACGGCAACGATGCGAGCTTGACGACGCCGAGAGACCGATGACGACGCCGAGAGATCAACAACGCCGCCAAGAGACCCATCGACAACGATGAACGACTGTGTTGCTTCGCGACAACGAGGAGTACATCGTCTTCTCTGTATTGATTTTGTAAGAAACCAACCAAGACGAAAAAAGTGAAAACACGTTTTTCATGTTTTCAAAAAAGACCCAATTTTTAACTTAGTTTTTTCTCTTTTTTTGAACATTTTTTTCTAAAATTGCTACCAAACGAAGTGTTCGGAATTCTGTATTCATAATTCTCCAAAAACTGTTTCCGGAAAAGAAAACTAAACGGGACCTTAATATCCTGAAGTATATTATTTTTAATATCCCCTCAAGTTGGAATAAAGATACCAATCTGGCCCAGCTTGACAATTGAAGACTTGAGCAGAGATGGTCCTACGGGCTTAGTGAATATGTCTGCAGTCTGATCAGATGAAGAGACAAAATAGGAGGTCAAAGTGCCTGTTCGAACTTTCCCTCAAATAAAATGAATATCCACTTCTATATGTTTAGTATGTTCATGAAAGACTGAATCTAAAGCAAGCATAATGACAGACTTGTTGTTACAAAATACTAAAGAAAATTCTTTTTCCTCAAAGCCTAGTTCAGCAAGAATAGACCGAAAGCAAAGTATTTCACAAGTGCCCTGTGGCATCGCTCGATGCTCTGCCTCAGCTGAAGATCGCGAGACAACTGCATGTTTTTTACTTTTCTATGATAAAAGATGATGATCATAAAAAGTACACAAACCAGACGTAGAACGTCGGCCAGTTTTAGATCCAGTATATCCACATCAGTAAAATATGAAAGTCCGGATTTGGTACCAACAAAGAAGAATAAACCAAGTCAGGGACAGGTCTTGAGGTACCTCAAGATATAAAAGATTGCATCGAAATGAGCCTTATGAGGAGCAAGCATAATTTGGCTGACTACACTTACTGCAAAAGTTAGGTCTGGTCTAGTATTAGTCAAGTAAATTAGTCAGCTAACCAGACGTTGATACATAGATTGATTAAAAAGTAGCTCTCTAGATTCAGCGAAAATCTTAACATTCGGATCCATATGACTAGATGCCGGTCTACACCCTAACATGCCGATGTCCTTAAGAAGTTCAAGTGTATACTTCCTCTGTGACAGAAATATCCCACGATAAGAGCGAGCAACCTCAATACCAAGAGAGTACTTAAAGGGGTCCAAATCCTTAATATCAGAAATGCTACCAAGATCTTGTTTTACCTGAGCAATGGGTGTATTAACTCCAGTAAGAATAATGTCATCAACATATAGTAACAAAATGATACGATGACCATTAAGGCGTTTACGAACAAAACATGTGTGGTCAGAATGACACTGGGTAAACTCCATAAACAAGATAACATTACTGAACCGACTGACCCACGCTCTAAGTGACTATTTCAATCCATAAAAGGATTTACGGAGGCGACATACCTTCCCAGAATACTCCCCCTCAGCCCAAAAACCCAGCGGAGGATCCATATAGATGGTTTCAAGTAAGTTGCCATGAGAGAAAGCATTCTTGACATCCAGTTGGTGAAGAGGCCAACAATGAGAAGCAATCAAGAATACAAAGAGACAAACTGAAGTCAGTTTTACAACAGGGGCAAAAGTAGCACCAAAATCTTTACCGAGAACCTGGGTAAAGCCTTTAGCCACAAGACGGGCCTTATATCAATCAACAGAACCATCATTTAAATACATCACACTGAAGACCCACTTACATCTCACAGTTTTCTCACCAACAGGTAAAAGTACAAGTTCTCAGGTACAATTAACCTCCAAGGCATCCATTTCGGTTTTCATGGCAGTGACCCACTGTGAATTCTAGAGAGCTTTAGATACAAACCGGGGAACTAGCACAAAAGCAATCCTTCCAAAGAATGTATGGTAGAAAGCTAAAAGGCCATTATAAGAAATATACTGGGAAATAGGATGGTTAGTACTGCTAAGCCAACCATAACGGGAAGGGGGTTTGCGACGACGAGGAGGATAATGAGGAGAAAGAGAGAAAAAACCTGAACCCATGTCCAAAGAAATCTCTGGTAAAGGAGGCTGAGAGCAAGGGCGGCAAGAGTATGTCTGTAAACGGGCAAGAGGCTCGTGGCCAGAGGGAGATAAGGGTTCCTGCACCAATGGAGAGTCAAAAATGGGAATCGAACGAGCACTCAGGAGGAGGTCCACAATAGGGGTGGAAGGGGCAGAATCATGTAAGGCAGACATAGGGCTATAAAAAGGAATATCCTCACAAATGTGACATCAAGAGAATGAATCATATGGCGAGACATGGGATTGTAGCAACAATAACCTTTGGACATAGCAGAATAACCTAAGAAGATACATTTAATAGATTTATTATCTAATTTAGTGCGAGTTGGTTCGCGATTCTGTACAAAACAAGTATAGCCAAACACCTTACGGAGAAGAGGAAATAAAGTACGATCGGGCTGAAGAACCTGAAGAGGAGCCGAATCATGTAAAGTTCGACAAGGAGTGCGGTTAATGAGGTAAACCGCAGAAGAGGCAACGAACGACAATCATAATATAACGATTCTTACGTTCTGCGACACCATTCCATTCGGGAGCATACGGATATGTAAGAAGTTAGAGAATACCCTGCTGACTAAGGTAGGAACAAAAGACATCAGAAATGTACTTACCACCATTATTGAAACGTATTTGGCGAACAACAACGTTAAACTGGGTTTTGACCATTTGAAAAAACTGACCAAATATGGGAAACACATCAGATTTTTGTTCTAGTAAATACACTCATGTGCAACAAAAATGGTCATCAATAAAAGTCACATAATAATGATGTCCAGACAAAGCAGCAACCGGGGAGGGTCCCCATACATCCAAATGAATAAGGTCCAAAATACAATACATACGATGCATGCCAGGAATATTAGTACTACGAGTATGTTTAGAAAGTTCACACACTACACAATAAAATTTATGGTCGTTACATGCTTTCTCAAATGATGGAAATAGTTGAAAAGTAAAGTAGTGATTTAGGATTAAAGGCAGAGAGAAAGACATAGAGAATCTTATCAGAAGAATAATGATGCTTAACTTCACCTCTACACCACATCAATATTTATATAAGAAACACCAAACTAATTACAAAACGACCCTAACATATATAAGTAATTATCTAACACTCCCCCTTAAGCTGGAAAATAGAGATCGAACATGTCTAGCTTGGAAAGAAGTCACTGGAAACCAGAAGCAACTAACGGTTTGGTAAGAATATCACCCAATTGATCTTCTGAACGAACATATGAAGTGACAATTTGTTTCGTCATCATTAAATCCCGAATAAAGTAGCAGTCAACTTCAATATGCTCAGTGCGCTCATGTTGGTAAGAATATCACCCAACTGATCTTCTGAGCAAACATATGAAGTGACAATTTGTTTCGTCATCATTAAGCCCCAAATACAATAACAGTCAATTTCAATATACTCAGTGTGCTCATGGAACACAAGATTATTAGCAATAAATATGGCTGCCTGATTATCACAAAACATCTCCATAGGACGTGAAGACGTGATGCCGAAGTCATGAAGAAGAGAACGAACCCCCAACATTTTAGACACAATATGACCCAGCCATAGTACGATACTTTGCCTCAACATTGGAACGGACAACAACATTCTGTTTCTTACTATGCCAAGTGACAAGATTATCGCCAACGGAGGTACAATAGCTAGAGGTGAACTGCCTATCAAAGCGACTACTATCCCAATCAGCATCACTAAAGCCAATCACAGACAAATGATCAGATGGATGATATAACAATCCACGACCTGGGGCACGTTTCAAGTAGCGAAGAACACGACAAACAACATCAAAGTGTGGTTGACGAGGAGCATGCATAAACTGGCTAACACCAGCAGCATATGTAATATCAGAACGGGTAACGGTGAGATAAATTAATTTCCCAACAAGCCGTCGATAACGACCAACGTTTAACAATGGTTCCCCATGTTCAGCATCAAGCTTAACAGTAGAATCCATAGGTGTATCAACCGGATGAGCACCAAGTAACCCAGTCTTAGAGAGAAGGTCAAGAGTATACTTACGTTGAGATAAAGAGATCCCTCGAGAGAAATGAGCAACCTCAATCCCAAGAAAGTAACGGAGAACTCCTAAGTCCTTGGTATGAAAATGATGAGCCAAATGTCGTTTTAAAGCAGCAATACCAGTAGAATCATCACCAGAAATAATATTATTATCAACATAAACAATCAGCACAATAGTACCAGCAGAAAAGTGATAAACAAGCACTGAATGATCAAATGTGGAATACCGAAAACCGTAGGTAATGACAATAGAACTGAAGCGATGAATCCAGGCATGAGGAGATTGCTTCAGACCATATAGAACCTTACGCAAGCGACAAACAAGATGCTCACTGCCAGGCACAACATAGCCAGGGACCGATCCATATAGACTCTTCTTGAAGATCACCGTGAAGAAAGGCATTCTTAATGTCAAGCTGATATAATAGCCAAGAACGACTAACAGCAACGGATAGAAGGATCCGAACAAAGTTAAAGCGAGTCACAGGAGAAAAGGTTTCCAAGTAATTAACGCCGTAGGTCTGAGTATAGCCCTTAGCAATCAAACGCGCCTTGAGACGCTCAACAGAACCATTCGGAAGGTACTTTACTGTATAAACCCAACGACAACCCGTCACTTGCTTCTCATGGGGAAGAGTGGTAAGCTCCCAAGTTTGATTCTTATAAAGGGCATGCATTTCCTCATCCATAGCAAGTTTTCAGCCAGACATGGACACAGCCTGCTTGTAAGAAGTAGGAATAGACACGGACGACAAAGTAGAAGTACAAGAATGGATACAAGATGACAAACGATCATAAGATACAAAATGAGCAATATAATGTTGTGTGCATGTACGTTTACCTAAGCGCAAAGCAATTGGTAAGTCATCGGAACTCGGAGTAGAGGAGATAGGAACCTCTACCGGAGAAGAAGAATCCGAGCCATATGAGACGACGGGCCTATCTTGAGATCACTAATAAACCTGCAAAGGTGGGTGAGAGGGAGAAGATGGTGCCATAGGTAAAGGTAAAGGAAGAGTAGGAGAAAGAGAAAAGAGACTCCCCCTCACGACAACAGATGAGATCAGAAGAAAGGTGGCTACCGGAGAAAGTGAAGAAGGGAGTGGACTTAAAGAAGGTCACATAAGCACTTATGAAGTAGTAGCGAGACTCTAGATGATAACACTGATATCCTTTTTTAGGACGAAAGTATCCAAGAAATATGCACTTACGTGCAGGAAGGGATAACTTATCAGTACCAGGAACAAGAATATGCACAAAGGCAGTACAACCAAAAACACGAGGAGGGAATGAGAAAGGTGGAGAGTTAGGATATAACAATGAAAAAGGAAACTGGCAATCGAGAACGGAAGGCATGCGATTAATCGGATAACAAGCAGTAAGGATAGCATCACTCCAAAAGTGTTTAAGAATGCGCGCATGAAACATCTAGCAGATGACGGTGTTTGCGTTTAGCAACGCCATTTTGTTGTGACGTATAAGCACATGTCGTCTGATGAATAATACCATAAGTAACACATAAGGAAGTAACAGTAAACTACATATATTCTAACGCATTATCGGATCGAGTAACTTTGATGCGCTTACCAAATTGAGTAAAAATTTCATTGTAGAATGTAGAGAGAGCATGAGGCAATTCAGATCGGTATTTCAACAAAAAAAAGCCAAGTCATACGAGAGTAGTCATCAACAAAGATAACAAAATAAAAGTATCCACTAGCACTCGGAGTTCGAGAATGACCCCAGATGTCTGTATGGACCAAATCGGAGGACTTGGACTGACGATGATGGCTACAACTAGGAAATGAACTACGGTGATGCTTGCCTAATTGACATGCTTCACACTCGAAATGAGACACAGGAGGTAAGTTGGGGATAGCCAACTTAAGCTTAGCTGGTGAAGGGTGACCTAAGCGAAAGTGCAACTGAAGAGGGGAAATGGTAGTAGTTAAGGCAGAAGAAGTACGAGAAGGATAATCAGAGTCAATGTCAAGATAATAGAGCCCGTTCTTCTCATGCCCCAAAGCAATCATCTTCTTGGTCTTGAGGTCCTAAAAGACATAAGAAGTAGGAGAAAAGGTTATGAGCAATGCATAAATTTAATGAGTTGACTAACCGAAAACAAGTTAAAAGGAAAATCAAGAATATAAAGACTAAAAGATAAGGCCAAAGAAGAAGAGGAATGAAGGACACCTTGCCCGTGAACCGGTTGAGAGGAGCCATCA